>PVIU01033609.1:0-12160 GCA_004026605.1 Ondatra zibethicus
GGTGCCAAAGACCCACCCAGGAAAGGGCGATCTTGCGGGGGGGGTGGATGGGGAGTAGGGGTGCAGTGTCCTGTAGAACAAAGAGGCCCGGGGGGATCTTACCGCCAGGCGGGCACAGCCCTACCAGTGTGAGCCGCCTCCGATCTCAGCGCAGGAAGAGAGAGTCTTCTTATCCATTCTTTGGTCAAGGGGCATTTAGGTTGTTTCCAGGTTCTGGCTATGACAAACAATGCTGCTATGAACATACTTGAACACATGTCCTTGTAGTACAATTGAGCATCCTTTGAGTGTATACCAAAAAGTGGTATTACTGGGTCTCGAGGAAGATTGTTTCCTAATTTTCTGAGAAATCACCACACTGACATCCAAAGGGGCTATACCACCTTGCACTTCCACCAGCAATGCAGGAGTGTTTCTTTTACCCCACAACCTCTCCAGTATAAATTATCATCAGTGTTTTTTATCTTGGTCATTCTTACAGGTGTAAGATGGAATCTCAGAGTTGTTTTGATTTGCATTTCTCTGATGGCTAAGGCTGTTGAGCATTTCCTTAAGTGTCTTTCAGCCATTTTAGATTCCTCTGTTGCGAGTTCTCTGTTTAGGTCTGTACTCCATTTTTTATTGGATTATTTGTTCTTTTGATGACCAATTTCTTGAGTTCTTTGGTTTTTTTGGAGATCAGCCTTCTGTCATATGTGGGGTTGGTGAAGATCTTTTCCTATTCTATAGGCTGCTTTTTTGTCTTGTTGACCATGTCCTTTGCTTTACAGAAGCTTTTCAGTTTCAGGAGGTCCCATTTATTGTTTCTCTCAGTGTCTTATGCTATTGGAGTTATATTTAGGAAGTGGTCTCCTGTGCCAATGTGTTCAAGTGTACTTCCCACCTTCTCTTCTATGAGGTTCAGTGTGGCTGGCTTTATGTTGAGGTCATTGATCCATTTGGACTTGAGCTTTGTGCATGGTGATAGATATGGATCTATTTTCATTTTTCTACATGTTGATATCCAGTTATGCCAGCACAATTTGTTAAATAGGCTTTCATTTTTCCATTTGATTTTTTTTTGCTTCTTTGTCAAAAATCAGGTATTTGTAGGTGTGTGGATTAATATCTGGGTCTTTGATTCAGTTCCATTGGTTCTCCTATCTGTTCTTATGCCAATGCCAGGCTGTTTTCAGGACTGTAGCTCTGTAGTAGAGTTTGAAGTCAGAAATTGTGATGCCTCCAGAAGTTCTTTTATTGTATAGGATTGTTTTGGCTATCTGGGTTTTTTGCTTTTCCGTATGAAGTTGAGTACCATTCTTTTGAGGTCTGTGAAGAATTTTGCTGGAGTTTTGATAGGCATTTCATTGAATCTGTAGATTGCTTTTGGTAAGATTGCCATTTTTACTATGCTAATCCTACCTAAAAGCATGGAGATTTTTCCACTTTCTGGTGTCTTCTTCAATTTCTTTTTTCAAAGATTTAAAGTTCTTTGAAATAAGTCTTCTATTGTTTGGTTAGAGTTATTTGAAGACATTTTATGCTATTTGTGAGGGTGAGGTCTCTATGATTTCTTTCTCAGCCCATTTATCATCTGTATAAAGGAGGGCTACTGATTTTTTTGAGTTAATCTTGTATCCTGCTACATTACAAAAGTGTTTATGAGTTGTATAAGTTCCTTGTAGAATTTTTGGGGTCTCTTATGTAAACTATCTTATCATCAGCAAACAGTGAGAGTTTGACTTCTTCTTTTCCGATTTGTATCCCCTTGATCTCCTTTTGGTGTCTTATTGCTCTAGCTAGGACCTCAAGAACTATATTGAATAGGTATGGAGAGAGTGGACAGCCTTGTCTTGTTCCTGATTTCAGTGGGATCACTTTGAGTTTCTTTCCATTTAGTTTGATGTTGGCTGTTAGCTTGCCATATATTGTCTTTATTATGTTTAGATATGTTCCTTGTATCCCTGCTCTCTCCAAGACCTTTATTGTGAAGGATGTTGTATTTTGTCAAAAGCTTTTTCTGCATCTAATGAGATGATCATGTGGTTTTTATTTTTCAGTTTGTTTATAGGGTGGATTACGTTGACAAATTTTTGTATGTTGAACCATCCCTGCATCTCTGGGATGAAGCTGACTTGATCATTGTGGGTGATGTTTCTAATGTGTTCTTGGATCGATTTTCCAGTATTTTATTATTTTTGCATCAATGTTCCTGAGTGAGATTGGTCTGTAATTCTCTTTCTTAGTAATGTCTTTATGTGGTTTGGGTGTCAGGGTAATTGTAGTCTCATAAAAAGAGTTTGGCAATGTTCCGTTTCTATTGTGTGGAACAATTTGCGGAGTGTTGGTATTAGTTCTTCTTTGAAAATCTTGAAGAATTGTGAGATGAAACAATCTGGTCCTGGGCTTTTTTTTTGGTTGGGAGAATTTTAATGACTGTTTCTATTTCTTTAGCAGTTGTAGATCTATTTAATTTGCTTATCTGGTCTTGATTTAATTTTGGTAAGTGATACTTAACCAGAAAGTTGTTCATTTCCTTCAAGTTTTCCAATTTTGTAGAATACAGGTTTTCGAAATAGACCTGATGACTATCTGTATTTCCTCTGTGTCTGTTGTTATGTCCTCCTTTTCATTTCTGATTTTGTTAATTTGGATATTCTTTCTCTGTCTTTTGGTTAGTTTGGATAAAGGCTTGTCTATTTTGTTGATTTTCTCAAAGAACCAACTCTTTGTCTCATTGCTTATTTGTATTATTTTCTTTGTTGCTATTTTGTTGATTTCAATTCTCAATTTGATTAATTTTTGTCATCTAGTCCTCTTGTGTGATTTTGCTTCTTTTCATTCTAAAGTTTGCAAATGTTCTGGTAATTCACTATTGTGGGACTTTTTCAGCTTCTTTATGTAGGCATTTAGTGCTATGAACTTTCCTCTTAACACTGCTTTCACAGTGTCTCATAAATTTGGGTGTGTTGTGTGGTCATTTTCATTGAATTTTAGGAAGTCTTTAATTTCTCCCTTTATTTCTTCCTTGACCCATTGATGCTTCAGGTGAGCATTGTTTAATTTCCATGTGTTTGTGGGCTTCCTGGAATTAGTGTTCTTGTGGAACTCTAATTTTAAGCCATTGTGATCTGATAAGATACATGGGGTTATTCCAATTTTTTTGTATGTGTTGAGGTTTGTTTTGTTACCTAGTATGTGGTCAATTTTTGAGAAAGTTCTGTAACCTGCTGAGAAGAAGGTATATTCTTTTATGTTTGGATTGAATGTTCTATAGATGTCTGTTAAGCCCATTTGAGTCATAACATCTGTTAGTTCCCTTATTTCTCTGTTCATATTTTGTCTAGCTGGCATGTCCAGTGGTGAGAGGGGAGTGTTTAAGTCTCCTACTATTAGTATGTGGAGTTTAATGTGTGATTTAAGCTTTAGAACTGTTTCTTTGACATATGAAGGTGCCCTTGTATTTGAGGTATAGATGTTCAGTATTGAGATTTCCTCTTGCTGAATTTTTCCTGTGACTAATAGGAAATGTCTTTCTTTGTCTCTTTAATTTTAGTTTGAAGTCTATTTTGTTAGATATTAGGATATCTACACCAGCTTCTTTCTTAGGTCCATTTGATTGGAAATAATTTTTCCAACCCTTTACTCTGAGGTTATGTCTGTCTTTGAGGTCGAGGTGTATTTCTTTCACACAGCAGAAGGATGGATTCTGTTTTCATATCCAGTCTGTTAGCCTGTGACTTTTTATAGATGAGTTGAGTCCATTTATATTAAGGGATATTAATTACCAGTGATTGCTAGCTTCTGTTGATTTAGTTTTCGTTGTTGGTGATGTTATTTTGTGTGTTTTTCCCTTCTTTGGGATTTGCTGCTGTGAAATCAACAATTGTGTTTTTGTTGGTGTAGCCAAGTGCCTTGGGTTGGAGTTTTCCTTCTAGTACTTTATGTAGGGATGGATTTGTGGTTAGGTATTGGTTAAATCTGATTTTACCATGGAATATTTTTGTTCCATGGTGATTGATAGTTTTGCTGGGTATAGTAGTCTGGGCTGGTTCCATGGTCTCCAAATGTCTGCATAACACTTATCCAGGACCTTCTGGCTTTCCTTTTCTCCATTGAGAAGTCAGGTGTAATTCTGAAAGGTCTGCTTTTATATGTTACTTGGCCTTTTTCCTTTGCAGTTCTTAATATTTTTTTCTTTATTCTCTATGTTTAGTGTTCTGATTATTATGTGGCAAGGGGACTTTTTTTGATCTAGTCTATTTGGTGTTCTGTAATCTTCTTGTATCTTCATAAGCATATCTTTCTTTAGGTTGGGCAAGTTTTCTTCTATGATTTTGTTAAATATATTTTCTGTGCTTTTGAGTTGGATTTCTTCTCCTTCTTCTATACCTATTATTCTTAGGTTTGGTCTTTTCACACTGTCCCATATTTCCTGGATATTTTGTGTTAAGCTTTTGTTAGATTTAATGTTTTCTTTGACCAATAAGTCTATTTCCTCTATTGTATCTTCAGTGCTTGAGATTCTCTCTTCCATCTCTTGTATTTTCCTGTTTATGCTTGCATTTGTGGTTACTGATCATTGTCTCATGATTTCTGTTTCTATAATTCCCTTGGCTTGTGTTTTCTTTATTGTCTCTATTTCAGTTTTCAAGTCTTGAATAGTTTCTTTCATGTGTTTGATTGCTCTTTCTTGGTTTACTTTAAGGGATTTATTGATGTCTTCCAATTTTTTATTTGTCTTTTCCTCCATTTCTTTGAGGGAATTTTTTATTTCCTCTTTAAGGGCCTCAAACTTCCTCCTAAAGTTATTTTTTAGGTCATTTTATTCTGCTTCATCCATATTTGGTTGCTAATCTTGCTGTTGTAGTTTTACTAGTTTTTATTGGTGTCATGTTGCTCTTTGTTGTGTTGCATGTGTTCTTACCTTGTCTACCCATCTTTTCCTCTGATTGATGTAGTTGTGGCTGTCTGTGACTCTGCTGATAAATTTTCCAGGTGCCAGTGGATCCAAGGCTCAGATGGTTGCTCCTCATGGTGTAGTCAGTGCCACAGTTTCAGTCACCTCGTTGGTCACTCCATGTTCCTGGAGGTTGCTCGGTGCTCAGGGTTTTGCTCTGCTTCTGTGGAGTTCGCTGTCTCAGGCCTGCTCTGTCCTAGGTTGCTGGCTCAGTCCTGTTTAGTAATTGTCTCTGGTCTGGATCCTTTCTGTGGAGGTCCCTAGATTGGGGTTGGTCCCACAAAGTTCTCTGGCTCCAATCTACTCCCTCGGAGGTCCCAGACTTGGGTGCGCCTGGACCTGCAGAGGTCCTGGCTTAGGCCTCCTAGTTCCTTGGCATTCCCAAACTCACACTCGGACCTGCAGAGGTTCTGGCTCAAGTCTACTCCCTCGGAGGTCCCAGAGGTCTCTGGCTCCGGCCCACTCCCTTAGTGGTTGCTACCCTGTACCTGCTTCTGTGGAGTTTACTATCACAAATCTGCTCTGGCCTAGGTTGCTGGCTCAGTCCTGCTCCTGTGAAGTTTGCTTTATCAGGCCTGCTCCAGCCTAGGTCACTGGCTCAGTCCTGTTTCCATGAATGTCCCTGGTCTAGATCTGCTCCTGCTCCTGTAGAGTTTGTTGTCTCAGGCCTGCTCCAGCCTAGGTCACTAGCTCAGTTCTGCTTCTGTAGAGTTCACTGTCTCAGGCCTGCTCTGGCCTAGGTCACTGGCTCAGTCCTGTTTCCGTAAATATCCCTGGTCTGGATCCGCTCCTGCTCCTGTGGAGTTCACTGTCTCAGGCCTGCTCCAGCCTAGGTCACTGGCTCAGTCCTGTTTCTGTAAATATCCCTGGTCTGGATCTGCTCCTGCTCCTGTGGAATTCACTGTCTCAGACCTGCTCCAGCCTTGGGTTCTACAGCAGCTTTAAACAGAGTGTACAGTGCTTTGAAACAGAGAGCATTGTGTTCCTTATCTTTCCCCTTACCTTGTGCTTCTGCAGACAGAGACCAAATCTCAGTTCCTGCCACAATAAACAACTAAAACACATAAAAAGGAGATTCTGGTGTTTCTATCTACCCCTGGAGTAACATGATCCTGCTGTTAAAGAACCTAGATATAAACAACCCACCTAGCCATACAGTTTTAACATTAGTTCCCAATGTTCAGTTTTTGAAATGGAAGTTTAGGCAAGCCATATATCATTTAGTCCAACAAAGAAATATAACACATGGACACTGGGAGATAGACTTATAACTGCATAATCACCCAGTTTCTAGGAATTTACACAGAATTTAACCTGTCCATAGTTGGAGAAGAATGGAAAGAAGCTTAGTTATCCATCTGTCAGCTGCTGGGAGCTGACATAGTGAAACATTTGAGATGTACAGCCGACTGGGAAGAGGCCATGCTCAGTGGTGGTACTGAAATCTCAGCTTCTTTGTCTCTCTTTGCTGCTCTGTTCTACTTTCAGTCCATAAAGTGAACAACTTTGCTTCCAACCACTGTTTTCTTTCACCACAAACTCAAAAGCCATGAAGCCAACCAACCATGAAGCCTCCGAAAGCATGACAGAAAATGAACCTTTCGGTATCAAATAAGTTATCATCATCCCAGAGACTATGGAGAAAGCCAGGTCTTTCAAGCTACATAGAGATTTTTAAGCCAAGATTCCCTACTCTGAGCCTCAACTTCATCCCCAGCTAAATGTGAATGATAGCTGCTAACTTGTGGAAATATCCAGCACAGTGTCTAAGCACATAGTAAATGGTACCTATCATTATAAGAAAGAATAAAGGAGGAAAATTATAAGGGGGCCAAGCAAAAGCACCAAAGAAAAGCATAAGATGAAACAAGTTAAAAAAAAAGAAGTAAAAGTTGCAAACGATGAAAAACAAAATCCAAGGATGAGACAAAGTGAAGTCAAAGCTGCTGGATGAAATTTGAATTTCAGAGTTCCTTTCAAGAAATATCTTTAAAATAAAATGCTATTTAATATAATAAAAATTGAACATCTCTTCCTAAGAAAAATGAAACAAGTGCTATAGATGAAGATAAAAGTAGCCAACAGTACACAGAGTACAACAAGTCAAAAACAATGAAGATAATCAAATTTAGGGCTGAAATCAATAAAATAGAAACAAAAAGAACAATACAATGGATCAACAAAACAAAAAAATTGATTCTTCAAGAAAAATCAACAGGATAGACAAACCCTTATTAACCAAAAGGCAGAGAAAGAATATCCAAATTAACAAAATAAAAAATAAAAAGGGTGACAGAACAACAGAAACTGAGAAAAATCTAGAGAATCATCAGGTCATAGTTCAAAACCCTGTACTCCACAAAATTGGTTTTTTATTAAAAAAAAAAAACAGAAAGTAAAAGGCAACATCTCAGCTAAAGTTCTTGATTGCTCTTTGAAAAAAAAAAAAGAAGAACAGCGTTTATTATTGCTGGGTCCTAACGTCTTCCTCAGGGGAGGGGTGAAAAGGCGCAACGTTAACAGACACAGACACCGAGAGTCAAGCAGATGGTTTATATCTGACTCATTCATTTAACAGCCAGGAAACTTATATACCCTCCCAGCACCCAGGTGTTCAGATCCCTTGACAGTTGACATTTTATGCTTGTCTCTCATCGGTTAGGCTTGATCAGGACCTCTGACAGTGCCTGTTGCTAGGCACTCGGGAAACACTGCATGGTTGCTCCTTATTGGCTAGGCACAGACAGAACCTTTGACAGCTTCAGGCAGACTCCAGATTGGCTCTTTTGGGCCTGGTAGGATTTAACTTCCTACAGTTTATGATTCTCCTTTAGTAGTGTGCAGAGTACCTTCCTGTATAGAAGACCCTAAAACAAACAGGTGAAGGCTCTATATAGGCATAGCTCAATTTCTCCAAGTTCAGTGAGTTTGGTAGGTACTGTTTTCAGTTATGGGGCCTTGCCATCCATTTGTGGAGAGTAACCTATGAGTCTTGGCTTGTTTGGGGATTCCTTTGGGACACCTTTGACTAGAGGAAGAGTGCTGAAGAGGACCATGGAGCTGGCTCAGTAGGTGGAGACACTTGCCATTCAAACCTGAGGATGCAAGTTCAAGTCCTGAAACCAGTGATAGAAAGAAAGAGCAGCTCCCAAAAGTTGTACTCTTGTTGAGTTTTTCTGTCCTGCCTGGTTCCCACAATCATTAGGTCCTAAAGAAATCACACAGAGAGTCTACATTAACTATAAACTGATTGGACCATTAGCTCAGGCTTCTTATTCACTCTCATAACATATATTAGCCCATTATTCTTATCTATGTTAGCCACATGGCTCAGTACCTTTTTCAGCAAGGCAGTCACATCTTGCTTCTTCAGTGGATGGGTCACACTGCGGAGGAATGGGCTTCCTCCTTCCCAGAATTCCCCTGTTCTCCTTGACCTTCCTCTACGTCCTGTCTGGTTGTCCAGCCTATACTTCCTGCCTGGCTTCTGGCCAATCAGCATTTATTTAAAATATAATTGACAGAATACAGACCATGGTCCCACACCATACTCTGACCTACACACACACACACACACACACACACACACACACACACACACCCATGCACATATGCATGCACACACACACACCAATAATAATGAAATTAATGTGCCTTTTTACCAATAAGTGATAATGAATGAAGGAGTGAACTTATATATAACACAAACATAAACACAAAAAATGGCACATGAGAGTTGAGTCTTAAGATTTATGTAGAATTCCAGTACTCAAGTGCTGAAGAAGGAGCAAATCAGATGAGCCCCCCCGGGGGGGCGGGGGGCGGGGGGCCAGGGAGTGGAGCCTGTGATGGCAACAAAGGAAATGCCCACCTCACAGGCTGTGAGACTTGTGTAGGTGACATACATATCCGAATCTGCGAGCAAGAAGAGCCTCCAGGCCTTGGAATCCACTGGCTACAAATTTATCCAGACCCTTGGCATATTAATATCTCACACTTCAACAGTGACAGCATGGTTTTTAACTTCTATCAAAGAAAGGCAATTGCAACATGTGAGGGGTTATAAATAATAAATAAATAAATAAAGTAGATTGGCAATTGCTACAGGAAATCACCTATATAGTCAGCATTTTATAATTTCAATTATTATTTTAATCAGAAAAGAACAGAGTTATAATTTAATTTACTTTATGGGGAAAAATTACTGAGTGACAGTTTGTCCTTTGAGACCTTAAATTGTGCCTGAAAAAAATAACTGGATATTATTGAATTAACTCTCTGTACCAACAAAGATTTGATCCAAGATTATATTTATCTTATTATTCTACTGTTATACAGACATTTTAAGATACATTTTCTTACTGATCAAACAAATAAAGGGAAGTAGTTAGTATATAAAAAGTAATTAGATTTCCTAAAGTGACCTATAAGAAGTCTGTAAGAAGCTAATTCCTTTTTTAAAGCATTATAGTAAACTTACAATAAGCTCATTGTATGAGCAACATTTCAATAAATAAACCACTTTATAGCACACGCAGTGAAAGTCTTTAACTTCATATTGAACCATTTCTTCCCACTTACAATGCACCATGTTTTCATCAAATACAAACACTTATCATCAGAAACAAGTTTGATTTATCCAAAGCAGAAAGCGGCCTAATTATCTTTTAGGTGCATTTTACATGAATGCTTTTCATTGGCATATAGAGACAGAAAGAAAACATTCACTTTACCTGTTATATCCTAATGGAAGATTGCACACACCAAAAAGCTTTTTGAATGAAAATCACACCTAATTATAAAATACTGCTGCCAAGGAGAATCACTCACATGTTTAAAAAAAAACTACAATTTATTGCTTTGTTTAAAACAATAAATTTCAAGTGGTTAAATATTTTCCCAAGCAGCTTACATCTGTCTGTTCCCACCTATGCACCGGGTTTCTGTCTTTCCCAGCAGATGGGATGGCTGTGATCAGGAGTAATCATGAAACACCACCTGGCTTGTAGTCCATGGCCCAGATGTTCCAATACACTCCCACCCATGGATTCTCCATCAAATCCAAACAGTCATTGTGTCCCAGGAATCATCCACACAACGCTCTCTGGAAAGCCACAGAGAAGAAAGAACACTCTAGAAAATAATTAGAGGTTAGGGTTAGGGATTTAGCTCAGTGGTGGAGCACTCGCCTAGCAAGCACAAGGCCCTGGGTTCAGTCCTTAGCTCTGGAAAATTAACAATAATGATAATAATAACAGGAAATCACTTCTCACATCTGTTAATAGAATACAACATTTCCAGAATCCCGAGGAGACAATAGAATTATCAATTTTTTTAAAATAAAGAACCTAACCTAAGCCCTTCTATAAAACCAGAGATTCAAAAAAGGAACAGCCTATATTTATATTTAAAAAATATTTTGTGTTTGTTGTGATATGCAGTCAAGTCTGGGAATCCCTATACAACGTCAGACTACAAATTCAACATTCAAGAAATCCATTGTGATATCAACTAACATTTATTACAGGTTTTAACTTTATTTCACAGCTACTGTACATTTTATGTGAAATCTTTCCTACCCCCTTGACATTAGTACAAATGCTAAAATCAATATGCTTTTTACCATTTTAACTCAATATATTATCATTAAGTTTGCATAATATGACTCAAGATTCCAAAATTTAAATATTAAAATTGAATATTTGTATTTCCTTATACATTTTGCCTTTGAGAGGGCTTTTAAGTGATGCCTGTGATCATCCAGTTTGAATCCAGTGCCATAGTGTTGGGATTTTCCTCTTCTGTTGGAAACCCGGGAACAGTAACAAAGAAAACAAGATCGGGAAAGTCTCTGTTTAGCTAAATTTAAAACACTTATCTAGAGGAGCCCACGTTGCAGCATCTGAGGGGGAAAGTGCGGCATTATGGCCTCTGTGTTGTCCTACGAAAGCCTGGCACACGCTGTGGCCGGAGCCGTGGGAAGTGTGACTGCTATGACCGTGTTCTTTCCCTTGGATACTGCTAGACTTCGACTTCAGGTTGATGAGAAAAGAAAGTCCAAAAGTACACATGCAGTGCTCCTGGAAATTATTAAAGAAGAAGGCCTCCTGGCACCATACCGAGAGTGGTTTCCAGTTATTTCCAGTCTCTGCTGCTCCAATTGTGTCTGTCTCTACACTTTTAACAGCCTCAAAGCAGTATGGGTCAAAGGTCAACGTTCTTCTACAGGAAAAGATCTGGTGGTTGGATTTGTTGCAGGAGTGGCGAATGTCCTGCTGAGGATTCCACTCTGGGTGGTAAACACCAGACTGAAGCTGCAAGGGGCAAAATTTCGGAATGAAGACATTATACCAGCTAACTACAAAGGCATTATGGAGGCATTCCACCAGAATATTCGTGATGAAGGAGTCTTGGCTCTGTGCAATGGCATCTTCCCCTCCTTGCTGTTGGTCTTCAACCCTGCCATCCAGGTCATGTTCTATGAAGACTTAAAACGGCAGCTGTTAAAGCAGCGGATGAAGCTCTCTTCTCTGGGTATCTTCATCATTGGTGCAATAGCCAAGGCGGTTGCCACCACAGTCACATATCCCGTGCAGACGGTACAGTCGATTCTGAGGTTTGGTCATAGACTACACCCAGAAAACAGAACCCTGGGGAGTCTTCGGAATGTTCTCTGTCTTCTTCACCAGCGAGTCAAGCGCTTTGGAATAATGGGACTCCACAAACGCCTTGAAGCCAAGCTGCTCCAGACCGTGCTCTCGGCTGCCCTCATGTTCCTGGTGTATGAGAAACTGACGGCTGCTACCTTCACCGTAAGGGGCCTGAAGAGCACACAGAAGCACTGAGGTCCTCCACAGAGCAGTGTGGAGATGCACGTGCTGCCCAGAGAGAAGAGGCGCGGCTCTCCTCTCCCTCTGGTTCCATCCACACCACAGATGTTCCCGTCATTGGCTCCAAAGGCTCCAAAGGCTAAACAGGGAGTGCAGTTGGCTAGGCCTATTGCCAACTTAATTTTTATGGTGTTTGCTTGGATTTGGGGGTGGAGGTTTCAACATGGAAATATTGAAAACCTGAAAATGTAAGTTTGTGGGTGTTTATTAATTTTCGCAAGGAGTATGGTCTTTCCATCTGAAGTTCTTCTCAGCTTTGCCACTTGTTCTCCTCAGATACTTTTCTGTGTCTTAATCTTGGTAAAGATTTTCCTCACTGAAATAACATGAT
>PVIU01033610.1:0-12214 GCA_004026605.1 Ondatra zibethicus
TGGGAGAAGATGAGTTAGGAAGTTAGGACCGTGAGGGGCTGGTCCACCTACTGAGACAGTGTGCCTGAACTAATGGGAGCGCACCAATCCACCTGGACTGGGACTGAATGAGCATATGATCAAACCAGACTCTCTGAATGTGGCGGCGAAAGTTGGCAGATGGAGAACCCATCAACAATGACACCAGGACCTATCTCTTTTGCATGTATTATTTTTTTGAGAACCGAGTCTTTTTGAATGCACTCCTTCCTAGGCCAGGAGGGATGGGGGTGGGCCTTGGACTTCCAACAGGGCAGGGCACCATGCCCTCTTTCAAGGAAGAAGGGGGAGGGAGGAGGGGTGGGGGGCAGAGGGAGGGGACCGGGAGAAGGGGAAGAAAGGAAAAAAAAATTTATTTCTTTAATTATGTTCTTGAATGGAAAAAATAAAACAAAACAATGTATGGAAAAAAATTATCACATATTTCAAGGCGAGATTTCTACATTAGTTCATCTGGTGCCTGATCAAAGTTGCTTATTTTATTAATGCTACTGATGATCATTTGTCTTTGGTAAATATATAGGGGCAAATATTTAGAGCTTATAATTAGTTACAAAGCAATCAAAAGATGATAATAAAATATAAAGCCTAAATGTTCAAAATTGTCACCCAGAGCTGATGGAGACTATGTGGCTATCTACCAAAATACAGTCATGTCGGAAAGCTAAAGCATGCAATAGAAACCTTCATAGAGAAATAGTTCTAGGACAAGGAAACTGAGTAAAGGTGAAGTTTCTCCTTCTCGGCTCAGAGTGAACTTGGCTTCTCTTTTGGCTGCTTCTTGCTGCTTTCACCATCTCGCTATGTGGATCACATGGAGATGCCGGCCATAAGGGCCTTGTATTCACAGCAGCAAAACACAACTTTCAGTACGTTGGAGTCATGCATTGATGCGTGCAAAGAGTTCCTAAAATCTAGGCCCTTACACGATACCTTCAAGAGCAGGTATTCAGCAAGAAGTAAGTGTGAATTCATCTGAGGCACTTGTGAGGAATGAATAAAATTACCGTTTATTATCACTGGCAAAATAGGGATGTTTGTTCATTTCAATTGTTGGTTAACATGAGAAATTGAATAGAGAGGGTCATTTTATTTTATCTCTCTCGCTCGCTCTCTCTCTCTCATTCTGCCTTGGCTTCTTATAAGTTTTCTAACCCATTTCTATGAAATAACATCATATAAATATTATTGGGTTTTTGGGATTGATATTAAATGCATGGTTCATAGGTCATTTAAGTTTGAAAGAGGAAGACAAAACACAAATAATGTTTATATGTTTTCTTAGTTTGGTTCTCCATTTAACTACTGTGAGGATTTATTTTTCTATTCAAAATACTTTAAAATGAAATTTAAATTTCAAGCAATACAAAACTTTCATTAGCTGATGAATAAAATAATAGATGAGTAATTATTTCACAACATTTTCATTATAGCCAATCTTCTTTCCAATAAAATCCATGATCAAACATTAAATTAATGATTTTTTCTTACTAAATTACATTTTAAGTTCCTTCTACAATATTAAAACTAAGTAAAACTTCAGATGAGTAAGTTATTGCTTTCAGTTTTCTCTTCACTTAACGTATGTATGCAAAACTAGTGGTATTTTGCCATAATTTTCTGTGTAATTTTTCACGAGTGTGATTAATATACTGTGAATGTAAACAATGCTTCAAACTAAATAAGACTTAAGCACTTTTCAAAGTTTGTGGACTTGTGTTTGGAGTGAGGTTCAATGACCAATTCATCAGAGGTAGTTAGGATTTAATGTTGGAATGAAAGCACCTTTTTGTATCATCCCTTAATTTCTGAAATCCAATAACTGTGCAAGAGAACACACACACACACACACACACACACACACACACACATTGTTTTCTATCTTTATATCTATCTCTTTCTTTGTCTATTCCTCTATTTCTGTCTCTCTCTTTCTGTCTCTGCTTCTCTCTCTCTTACTCACTTTCTCGTTCATTCTGTCCTGGCTTCTTACCAGTTTTCTCACTCAATTCTATGGAATGACAGCATATAAAGATTGTTGGATTTTGGACATTGATATTAGAGGCATAAGTCATATGATAAAAACCGATTTTTCTTATTTAGCAGTGACAAAGTCCCCAAAGTAATACCTTTATATTTCCATCTGTGAAAATTTGAATGTTTTGTGAAAGGAACAAAAAGTTAATAATGCAGTGCACAGTGCATTTATAATTTCATAGACAAACAATGCATATTCTTTTTAAGATGTTATGTGAATCCCAGTTCTAATTTTTGTATATGTATAATTGTATGGAATGAGGGTGTCTGTAAGCTAAGAATCTAGAAATAGGCGATGAGTTGGGACAAAGAGAGAGGACTGGAGTATAATTTAATACTTGTGTCTTATTAAGCTTCTCATTGATATTATAAAACATAATTGAAGGCAACTTGTGGGGAGCAGTGTTGGTTTTACATTACTACTTATAAGTTAGCCACTTAGGGAAACAAGGGCAGGAACTTGTCAGAAATATGAAAAATTAAAAAAAAAGGGATCCTAAGCTAATAGGCTGATCAGTGTTGTAATTAAATATAGTTTCTGTGTGATTACTTCAGATCTGTGCAGCTGGATAACAAATGAACAGTCTCTGCCTACAGGTGTCCAAACTTCCCTCAGTGTGAGCTTTCAATTTCTGAGAGCACTCGGGAACTACATAACTGCTTTTCTTGTACCTCATTTATTGAGACTTTAATTTAATGCTTGTTTGTGTCCAGGTATCTGTTTATTCTATAAGAGGAAAATTGGATACTAAAATTGATTGTTAATAGAATTTGAGATACTTGTTACTAAACCACTCTGTGTTCAAATAAGCTAACAACATTTATTTTGTAATTGGGTTATTTAGAATTTTAATGTCTAGTTTCTTGAGTTCTTTATATATTTTGGAGATCAGACCTTTGTCTGATGTGGGGCTGGTGAAAATCTTCTCCCATTCAGTAAGATGGAAAGGCATTTTTTCAACTGAGGTTTCTCTTCCTGAATAACTTTAGCTGGTTCAGGCTGATGAAAATAAAAATGAACCCAACATGTGATATAGAAGCAGAAGAAAGAGTATTGCCTGAGAAGAACTTAATGCATTCTACAAATTCAAAGGTGTTCTAGAATATCTTACTTCCAAATCAAGCTACTAACAGGTGGGGAATGAGTCATTCCAGCATCGGAGAGGGCAGGAGCCTGAAGAGAGGTCAAACAAAACTAAGGAACTCTACAACACACAAAACCTACAACACACACTCACACAGATAGAGAGGGAGAGAAAGAGAGAGAGAGAGACAGAAAAAAAGAGAAAATTCCTTCACAGTATTTTTGCATTATGTTACCAAAAAGAAGACTGTGAATGCAATAAACTTTGTTTTCTCATATTTAAAAACAGAAAATAAAGGAAATAGTATCAACTCATTTTAACCCAATGGAGAGTTACTTAAATAAAGAAGAGAAACAAAATATCTTCTCTTCATTTTACCAAAATTAAAAAGCAACACAAAATAGAAGTCAGAGGTTGAGATTAAAATTTAAGCTTTAGCTCCCATTAGATAAAGACTTTAAAAATAAAAACTAATATGGATTTAATGATGCTTTACAAACAGATGCTAAAAAGTTCCAAGTATAAAACAGTCTAATAGGGCATTATTGTTAGTAGTTTGCTTCAGAAATAATATGCTTTAAATTGTATTTGAATTTGTAGAATGCATTCAAATATTGTGACACAGAAAACTTCAAGAAATTTATTTAAAATAGAGAAGTAAAAGAAATCATAAAATGTATAATCCTTTTGTATAGAATGGGAGATGTGAAATGTCAAATCACTAATTTGCCATTTGTTCTTTTTGTGACCCTGGGAACAAATCCAGAGACTTCTACATAATAGACAAGTGCAAAATTCCAGATTACAGTCCCAGACTGGCTGGATTTTCTTTTTCTGAGATTAGGTTTATTTGTGCAACTTATTATCCTGAGTTGGGCTCCACTATGATAGGATTTTAATCATGCATCATGATTCACAAATTTATATATGTTTGTGTAAAACATTCTTCAATGACAGGAAACCCTCTCATATGTCAGAAGCATTAATCATGAGCTATTGTGGGTCATGATGCAATTACAGTTTAAAGCAGTTGATAATTCTGATGTCAATCCACCAGAGAAATTATTCTCCATTGGGCCAATGCATCAGCAAGACTTATGGGTCACTGGCTCTGAAAACTTTTACTTTCATCTGTAATTTTGTTTGTATAATAACATCTATGATATCTCCGCATTACCACACATTGTCATTCAATGTGTACATGTAATCTCATGATTACATCTCATAATTATGGGCATGTATATTTGTGGATGGTCAGGAAGATGACCTACACTATGTTCTGTACATTGTGGTGAGCAACTTAGAAGCTGGCTCTCTATCCTTGTCTCACCTACAGGGCAATTTGGTCAGACATGTGCTCTTCCAGACAGATCACAAAAAGAACTTTCTCAGATTTTACTTATGAAATTGTAGGTGGCTGGCTTTGTACAACCTAAGTCCTTCAGAGGATTTACAGTGAACTAGGGAGATATTATAGGTGTCTGTCCATGTTATGTCATAGTCCTTAAAGAGATGAATAGTATCTATGCTGTCCTAAGTGTCCTTGACCAGCCCCTCCCTACTTTGTTTCAAAATAGCAATTAACAATCTCTACCAGTTTTTGACTCAAGATTTTAGATTTAATAGACTAGCTGTTTTTGTGTAGATCCTGAGATTCGGTTAATATGAAAGGATGTTAACTAACTAAATATATATTGACTCATTACACTAAGGAAATGTAAAATAGTACAAACATTCTTTGCCTCTTCCTTAGATCTCTCATTGGTTTAGTCTTAGTCTCTTCCCTTTGTAACCTGCAGCAGCTCCCTTTAAGAAACAGCAGATACCTCCTCACAACTGCAGCTGCAATTGGCTACAAACAAGCAGATAAGTTTTGCTATGTATCTTCAAAGAATCCTGTATTCTGAGAATTTGGCTTGTAGTTTCTTTTTTCACTAACAAGATTCTAATGAATGGATGTGTGTGTGTGTGTGTGTGTGTGTGTGTGTGTGCGTGCGTGCGTGCGTGCATGTGTGTGTGTGTTGGGAATTTGTAATGGAGGAAAAATAAGATTGTGAAGAAATAATATTGGAAGAATATGAATGTAAAATGTAGAGAAATAATAGTGCAGAATGAAGGAAAAATGAGAATGTTAGAATTGCGACAGAAAATTAGAGCTAAGAAATTATTGACAATTAGGGCAAGAGAAATAGAAGTAAGGAAGAAATAAAGAAAATAACCCTTAGATACTGTGTGGTTATTATAGAAATCTTTCAATTCCCACTCTTGAGAAGCATTTCTCTTTTGGAACCCTGACTATGGCCTGGGAGCTGGTTTCTTAACCTTTACACTCATACATATAACATCCAGCCTATATGTGTCACATTTCAACTGTGACACAATAATAGATCACATTTCACACAAAGTTTGTATTCCTACTATTTTTATCTAGCAATATACCTCTTCTCATTCTTGTAAGATACATCTGTGTGACACTTCCTTGTTTCTATATAACTCATAGAAGTAGGTCAGAAGCAAACTCTATCACAGTTGACAAAGTGATGCTACAAAGGAGAACAAAAATCCCCGAAGGAAGAGGAGAACAAGGGCAGGACTGAAGGTGCTTGAGCTGAAGACAACTTCCAAGGAAACTTTATACACTTCCGAAACATAGCCAAAGGATAAGTTGGATGACACTTTGTAAAAATCTAGTAATTCTAATTTAATGTAAATTACATATTGAAATTTTTTTTCTTCATTTTCCAACATAGCATAGCTGTGTGAGCATCATAGTTATGGTCATTTCAAATAAATATCTTTAGCTTATATTCAATTCAGAATCCTTGCCTGAGGATTCAAGTTCACAAAGTAATGAAACATATAGATCATTTATGACAGTAAGAATAATTATAAAAATAAGTGCTGAAAATGCCTTCT
Organism: Ondatra zibethicus; assembly: GCA_004026605.1. Taxonomy (NCBI): domain Eukaryota; kingdom Metazoa; phylum Chordata; class Mammalia; order Rodentia; family Cricetidae; genus Ondatra; species Ondatra zibethicus. The sequence continues at coordinate 6,078 of PVIU01033610.1, forward strand.
TTTTCTAGCTTGTCTGCAAGGAAACGCTTTCATGTGTCTGCGTGTGTGTGTGTGCATGCGTGCATTTGTGCACAGTGTTACATATATCAAAGAAGATAAATATTTTAATAACAATTTATGATTTTTCTAAATAATCTTGATAACATTGAAGTATTGGTGCTTATGCTTAGTAAAACTAGACAATTTATCCTTTTACTAAAAGAATAAATTATTATTATTACTCATTAAGTGAAAACACCATTCTTTTTAAGGTGCTGGGAATGTCTTAAATATAAAAATAATTTTAGTTTTATTACATAAACTACATTATAATTAGTAACTAAAAATTTGTGCAGCCTTAATCTGCTATTAAAATAATTCATAATAGTTTCATCATGATCATTGTCATTAATATGGAAGGAAGAGAAAATTTTTCCCTCCAATGTGACTTGGTAATCTATGCAGGCAATGTATAATTTTAGATCTGTTGCAAAATGTGAGAAATGGAGAGATTTTTACAAATCAGTTATGGTGCTAGTCTGAGTGCTTTTTGCATTTTGTAGAATCTTGGTTATTTACCACTAGGGGGAACTAAATACACTGGAGTTTGAATCAGAATTTTTATCGTTTACCCAGTGGTACAATTCATTGCTTATTATATATTTGTTTCTAAAATTTTTACAGTAGGTATTCTGTATATTAAAGAAATCTTTGCCAACGACAGTATTAGTATTAAAAGAACTTATTCCTTTGTTAAAAGATAAATGCATTTTAAATACTTTGTTGGGCTCTGCTTCACTGACCTATTGTAGAGAAAATTTTATGATTGTCTCACTAGGTGGGCAATATTGGAGACCTGTACCTTATCAACGCATATGCTTTCTTCTCTCCTTTTCCCCTGTGAATTGCTATCTATTTTCAGAGCTTTATTTATTTATACATGCTGTGTAAAAGTGTGTATCTATATTCATGGTGTAGAACATGTTTAGAAGTCAAATATCTACTGAAGAAAATTCCTGTCTCCTTCTATCAAAGGTGTCATGAGGGCAGTTTGAACCCCATTGGTAAGGTCTGGTAGAATACACTTTTTCTACAGAGTTATCATTATAAAAAGTATGTAAATCATCATCAAAAGCCTGAGCAAATTTTTATCTACTATGATGTCTATTTCTCATTTCTGTTTTTTTTTTAGTTTGAGAGAAATGCAATGAATATTTAATATTTAACAGCTGCCATACTATATTGTAGTTGAAATATATATATATGTATATATACACACATATATATAAATATATATATATATATATATAACTCATAGTAAGAAAACTGATTTCAAATATTTGGAAAAAAGTCAGTCACCTAATCAAACAAATAAGAACTGGTAGAGTCCAGATAAATTTAATTTCTCTACAAATTAATAACAGCCATTATTTCAAGAGAAAGAATGACAAGGAACACCATGCATATGCAGTAATGATATTATATATATGTATATATATATATATATATATATATATATATATATATATACTCGATTCATATCTCATCTTGTTTTGTACAAACACCTGATAAGAAGCAGCACTAAGAAGGAAGTTGCTGTTTCCCTTTACAGTTGGGGAGGAATAATTCATAAACATTTAAAAAACATGGCAGAAGAAGGCTGATATAGCTAGTCACATGTATATATAGTTAAAATAGAAATACATATAGGAAGTAGTGTCCAGCTAAATACAATTAAGGCCTGCCCCTTCTAGAGACTTCAACCAGTAAGCCGCAATCTTCTAAATGTCCTATGAACTTCTAAACTGTGAGCACAGCATGAGACCAAGACGTCAAACCCAGGGCCTCTAGGGGTCACTTCAGACTCAAACTGTGACAGCATACTTGGGGAAAAATGAACAGGAGGATCATAACTGAACTATAGAGGATCAGAGTTTCGTTTTGATGGTAATCAATCAACAAGATGGTTTAAGCAGAAATGCTTAGATTTCAGTATCTCAGTACCTGAAATTAAGATTCCAAGTCAAATTCTGGTTAATGTTGAAAAGAGAACAAATACAATTTGAATGTATTTTAAATTCTTATCTGTCTTTCTATAGGTCTATATGGGAAATTCATTTTCTCTAGGATATGGAAGTTATACTAGGACAATAAATACTGTATGCAAACACTCTGATGATTTTCAATGGACATTCAGTGTTTCATGTGAAGCAACATAGAATTTCTGGTATGCAAATGCTTGATTGGCAGAAACATATGAGGAAGGCTGGACACCTATGAGAAGAACATGGCAGGACATAGATTATATGAGAGTTTACTATTTCATGAATTTTGGTAATGTCATCAATTATATTTCTCATATTTAATAAACCTAATGATATGACTTAATTCCAAATAAATAAATAAATAAATGCTAAGAAATTAGCTTGGCTATGTACTAATCTAGAGATAAGAACTGTAAGTAATACATACTATAGAGATAAGAACTGTAAGTAATACATACTATGTATTCTACATTTCCTTTCCTTTTCCTTTTTTCCACTTTGTTTTTTCTATTTTTAAATGAACTTTATGTTGTTTTTTTAAAAAATGAAAACAAACTTTTTTCATTTTACATACCAATCTAAGTTCCCACTTCCTCCTCTCCTCCCTTTTCCTCCATTTACCCCTCCCCCCAACCCACCCCGCATCCACTCCTCAGAAAAGTAAGTCACATTGCTTTGGGGAAGGTCCAAAGCCCTCCGTACTATATCTAGGCTGAGCAAGGTATCCATCCAAAGAGAACAGGTTCCCAAAAAAACAGTACAAGCAGTAGAGATAAATTCTGGTGCCACTGCCAGTGGCCCTACAGTCTGCCCCAGCCCTACTGCTTCCTTCCCAGTAAGTTGGTGAACTCCCATTAGCTTAGGTAGGCTTTTTCAGTGGTTGTACCCATCATGGTCTTGACCTCTTTGCTCATATTCTCACTTTTCCCACTCCAAATGGACTTGGGGAGCTGAGCCCAGTGCTCTGCTACAGGTCTCTGCCTCTGTTTCCATCCATTGCTAGATAAAGGTTCTATGGTGATATTTAAGATATTCATCAGTCTGACTACAGGCAACCCCAGTTCGGGCACCCTCTCCTCTAGCCTTGTTGACTCCTGGAAATTTCTCTAGAGCTAGGTTTCTTGTTAGCCCCATAATGTTACCTCAATCAAGATATCTCTTTCCTTGCTCTTATCTGTGTCCTTCCTCCATGTCAACTATCCTGTTGCCTCAAGTTCTCTTTCCTCCACTTCTCCCCTCCACTTCCCCTTCCACCTTCTCTTCTCCCCATACTCCCATGCTCTCAATTTTCTCAGACGATCTTGTCTGTTTCCAATTTCCAGATTTAACTATATATATTTTTCTTAGGGCTCACCTTGTTACTTAGCTTATCCAGGATCATGAACTATAGGCTCTATTTCCCTTGTTTATAGCTAGTATCCACTTATGAGTGGACATTTACCATATTCATCTTTTTTAGTCTGGGTTATCTCATGCATAATGCTGTTTTCTAGTTTTCTAGTTCTATCCATTTTGCATGCAAATTTCAAGATGTCCTTCATTTTTATTGCTGAGTAGTATTCTAATATGTAAATGTGCCACATTTTCTTTACCCATTCTTTGGTTGAGGACCATCTGGGTTGCTTCCAGTTTCTGGCTCTTACAAATAATGCTGCTATGAACATAGTTGAACAAATGTCTTTGTAGTATGATTGAGCATCTTTTGGGTATATGCCCAAGAGTGGTATTGCCCAATTCTGAGGTAGGTTGATTCCCAGTTTTCTGAGAAACACTTTTCATAGTAGGATTTCTCTGTATAACAGTCCTGGTGTACTGGAACTCTCTTTTTAGACCAAGCTGACCTTGAGCTCACTGACATCTATCATTGTCTTCCTCCCACAATCTTGGAATAAAAGTGTGCACCACTACCTCCCAGCCATATTCTACATTTTCTACAGAGAATAAACAGCAGAAGTAACATGGTGATCACATTATTAAATTCAATGCTCACAAAACAGAATATAAGACTCTATGTGAGAAATGAACAAAAATTATGTCAGTCTGGGCTCTGGGCCCATAAACCCAACCACATGAAAATATATATAAATAACAAGAAAAAGAATCTATTCAAACAGGAAAGATAGCTGGAGTCACACACACACAAAAGACATAAATGAAATGAAATGATAACTGTACTGAATTCAAATTAAAGTAATGCTAAATTGAAGCATGTTATAAATATAGTTGTGCATATTACTACATTATGAATAAGAAATAGAGAAGGTACCCGAGAAAGGAAAATAACTCATAGAAAGATAATAATTCTAAGAAAAATACTCAATATAAAAAGTAAAAGACTTTTACAGAATACCAAATATCTTAGTAGTATTTCAGGAATTGTTTAATTTGTGGCCTGTCCCCCACCTGAAAATTTATCCCTCTTCTGGGAAAGCCCTGGAAAAGATAACCCCAATTTTTTAACCGTATTCAGTATTCTCTAGAGATTGTGTACCCACAGGTATCTGATAATATTACTGAAACAGTATTAAAATGCTTAGGTATGTTTATCTGAAGTTCATAATTAAATCTTAATTTACTTTGCTGACTTTTGTAAATACATGAATCAAAAGTTTAAGCTAAGATTCTAATAAATAATCTAGTGTATTCGTTGAAGAAATTATGATTCAACATCTAGACAAATTTTAATGAGGTCAAGATTTATTCCTTGTCATCATGCCCCTGGCATTCTAATCTGGCAAAGATCTGAAGTAGCAGAGACATATTGTAAACAAAATTTGATCAATTGTCCATCAGAAATTTTAAGAACCATTGCATATACCCACTATGAACATGAAATGACTCCAGCTTCCTTAAATGTATACTTAATGAAAGAGTTTTCATTGCCGTTAATGAGTATCATCTCCTTCCTTGCCCTGCAAAGAAATATAGCTGGTATACACATTAAAACTGATTTTATCCGATCATCTTCTAAGAATCAATATTACATGGTCCAAGACATTGAACAACCTCTCTTAGACTGAGGAGTCAACACAAAAGCCAAAGGTTTTATGTCTTCCAGCACTGCCATCAAGAATAGAAATTGGGGTAACAGAAGCATTTAGTGCTGCTGGGTGTGTTAGATGAAACTGATCAATGTATACTTAAACACTGGTACAGAAACATTTAGAAAGAACAAAAGATAGTAAAAAGGGAGTAAAAATCCCTACCTTTTTGTTGTGGAGATGAGAATGAAATGTATATTTATATATTGAAATAGCTGATTTTAGAGAATTTGGGCAAGATAAAGCAGACTTCTGAATAGATATTACTAAAATAAAGTGAGAATTAATCATGAATCCTGATGTCTTTTATGTTTCCATTAACTATAGACACAACTATGCACCATCAATGTCTGAACCCACCCAAGATGAGAGCAGACCTGGAAATGAAAGTCCAAAGTAAACTATGCAAATGATTGATCATCACTCTGTCAGAGGAAATAGCAGACATTCAGCAAATTCAGATGTGATTTAGTTTCTCACCAACAATGAGATTTGACTTGGATAAAGATGAAACGAAAGACAGAGAGGGAGATTCTGTATCTTTGAAGACGCAGTTTAATGAAGATATTAGAATTTGAAAGGTGGACATTGTCCTGAGAGGAGCGCACTATGTAGGAGAGAGATAATGGTTTCTGTTCATCCAGTAAGCCGATGTAATAGTCTCAAATTCTCACTCTTACAGGAGCTTAAAGAAGTAGAGGGCTCAATCCATTGCTCTGATGTGATTGTGGGTCTCTGTCTCTATCTCCATCCATCGGATGAAATTTCTCCCACCTCTATCCCCGCCCCTGGCTTCCAACTTTTGCTTGATGATCCTGTTTGCTTCCAATTTCCAGGAGGTTCTGTGTATGCTTTCCTTGGGTTCACCTAGGTATTGAGCCCCCAAGGTGCAGGTGAAGAGCAGAAGGTGGGAGAAGATGAGTTAGGAAGTTAGGACCGTGAGGGGCTGGTCCACCTACTGAGACAGTGTGCCTGAACTAATGGGAGCACACCAATCCACCTGGCCTGGGACTGAATGAGCATATGATCAAACCAGCCTCTCTGAATGTGGCGGCGAAAGTTGGCAGATGGA
>PVIU01033611.1:0-12214 GCA_004026605.1 Ondatra zibethicus
TGCACCTTGGGGGCTCAATCCATTGCTCTGATGTGAATGTGGGTCTCTAATAGAAAACGCTATCCTGAGTGAGGTAACCCAAACCCAGAAAGATGATTATGGTATGTACTCACTCATTAGTGGACCCTAGCTATAAAATAAAGGTCACCAAGCACTTAGCTCGCAAGCCCAGAGAAGCTGAATACCTAGGTGAACCCAAAGAAAGCATCCACAGAACCTCCTGGAAGTTGGAAGCAAACAGGATCATCAAGCAAAAGTTGGAAGCCAGGGGCGGGGATAGAGGTGGGAGAAATTTCATCCGATGGATGGAGAACCGAGTCTTTTTGAATGCACTCCTTCCTGGGCCTGGAGGGAGGGGGGTGGGCCTTGGTCTTCCAACAGGGCAGGACACCATGCCCTCTTTCAAGGAAGAAGGGGGATGGAGGAGGGGTGGGGAGGTAGTGGGAGGGGACCAGGAGAAGGGGAAGAAAGGTAAAAATTTTATTTCTTTAATTATGTTTTTGAATGGAAAAAATAAAACAAAACAATGTATGAAAAAAGAAATGAAACAAAAAACATTCTTTTCCATGCATTTCTGGCAGGCCGGCTACTCTTTTGTGATTCTTTACGTCCTTTCACTGTACGAGGCAGTTAGTTCTCAGGTATTGTACTTTAAATTGTCATGTGTGTTGCCTTGTGTTAGCCTGGCCAAGCTATTTTTTCATATTCTTTTATTTTTTTTCATTCAAAAAATAATTATATTTCCTACCCTCCTCCCAGTCCCCTCCTGCTCTCCCCGAACCCCTCCTCCCTGCCCCTGCTTCCTTAAAAGAGGACATGGTGCCCTGCCCTGTGGGAAGTCCAAGGCCCTCCCTCCTACATCCCGGTTTAAAAAGGTGTGCATCCAAATAGACTGGGTTCCCAAAAAGATAATACATGCAGAAGAGATAGGTCCTGGTGTCATTGTTGATGGCTTCTCAGTCTGCCCCCATTGGCAGCCAATTTCAGAGAGTCTGGTTTGATCATATGCTCTTTAAGTCCCAGTCCAGCTCGTTTTGGTGAGCTCCCATTAGATCAGGCACACTGTCTCAGTGGGTGGACCAGCACCTCATGATCCTAACTTCCTTGCTCATCTTCTCCCACCTTCTGCCATTCGACTAGACCTTGGGAGTTCAGTCCATTGCTCTGATGTGAATGTGGGTCTCTGTCTCTACCTCCAACCATCGGACAAAATTTCTAGGATGGTGATCAAGATATTCATCAATGTGACTCTGGGACAAGGCTAGTTCTGGCACCCTCTCCTCTCCAAATACCTAGCTGCGGACATCCCCATAGACACCTGGGATCCCCTCCAGGGCCAAGTATCTTGCCCGTCCTAAAATGACTCCCTTAATGTAGATATCTTATTCCCTTCTCCAATATCCACCTTTCTTCCATCTCCACCCTCCCAATCCCCCAGGCTCTCCCGAGTCCTTCCCTTCTCCCTTCTCCTTCCCCCTCTCCCCTTCCTTCAACCCCTCCACCCACACCTATATCCCCGCCCCCCATGCTTCCAACTTTTGCCTGATGATCTTGTTTGCTTCCAACTTCCCAGAGGATCTGTATATGCTTTCTTTGGGTTCACCTTGCTATTCGACTTCTCTGGGCTTCTGAGCTAAAACTTAGTGTCCTTTGTTTTATGGATAGGATCCACTACTGAGTGAGTACATACCATAATCATCTTTCTGGGGTTGAGCTACCGCACTCAGGATAGCGTTTCCTATTTCCATCCATTTGCATGCAAAATTCAAGATGGCATTGTTTTTTACCGCTGTGTAGTATTCTAATGTGTATATAATCCACACTTTATGAACCATTCTTCCATTGAGGTGTACCTAGGTTTTTTCCAGGTTCTGGCTATTACAAACAAAGCTGCTCTGAGCAAATGCTTTTGTAGTATGATTGGACTTCTCTTGGGTATATTCCCAAGAGTGGTATTGCTGGATCCTGAGGTAGGTTGATTCCCAATTTCCTGAGAAACCACCACACTGATTTCCAAAGAGGTTGCACAATTTTGCATTCCCACCAGTAATGGATGAGAGTTCCCCTTACTCCACATCCTCTCCAGCATAGGCAATAGTTGGTGTTTTTTATTTTAGACATTCTGACAGGTGTAAGATGGTATCTCAATGCTGTTTTGATTTGAAAGTCTCTGATGGCTAAGGAAGTTGAACATGACCTTAAGTATCTTTTGGCCATTCGAACTTCTTATGTTGAGAATTCTCTATTCAGATCCTTACCCCATGTTTTAATTGGGGTATTTGTAATTTTAATGTCTAGTTTCTTGAGTTCTCTATATATTTTGGTGATCAGACCTTTGTCTGATGTGGGGTCAGTGAAGATCTTCTCCCATTCAGTAGGATGCTTTTTTGTCTTAATGACTGTGTCTTTTGCTACAGAATCTTCTTAATTTCAGGAGGTCCCATTTGTTCATTGTTGCTCTTATTGTCTGTGCCCTTGGGGTTTTATATAAGAACTGGTCACCAGTGCCCACGTACTGCAGGCTACTTCCCACTTTTTCTTCTATCAGGTTCAGTGTGGTTAGATTTATGTTGAGGTCTTTAATCCATTTGGACTTGAGTTTTGTGCAGGGTGACAGATAAGGGTCTAATTTCATTCTCCTACACGTTGACATCCAGTTATACCAGCACCATTTGTTGAAGATGCTTTCATTCTTCCATTGTATAATTTTAGCTTCTTTGTAAAATATGAGGTGTTGATAGTTTTGTGGATTAATATCTGGGTCTTCGATTCGATTCCATTGGTCAACATCTCTGTTTTTATGCCAATACCAAGCTGTTTTCATTACTGTAGCTCTGTAATAGAGTTTGAAGTCAGGGATGGTAACACCTCTGGCAGTACCTTTATTGTATAGGATTGTTTTGGCTATCTTTGCCTTTTTGTTTTTCCATATAAAGTTAGTTAATGTTCTCTCAAGGTCTATGAAGAATTTTGTTGGGATTTTGATGAGGATTGCATTGAATCTATAGATTGCCTTTGGTAGAACTGCCATTTTTACTATATTGATCCTTCCAATCCAGGAGCATGGGGAGATCCTTCCATTTTCTGGTATCCTCTTCGATTTCGTTCTTCAAGGTCTTAAAGTTCTTGTCAAATAGATCTTTCACTTCATTGGTTAGTGTGACCCCAACATACTTTATGCTATTTGTGGCTATTGTGAAAGGTGATGTTTCTCTGATTTCACTCTGTTTATTTATCTTTTGTGTATAGGAGGGCTACTGATTTTTTTGAGTTGATTTTGTATCCTACCACTTCACTGAAGATATTTATCAGCTGTAGAAGTTCTTTAGTAGAGTTTTTGGGGTCACTTATATACACTATCATATCATCTGCAAATAACGAAAGTTTGACTTCTTCCTTTCCAATTCGAATCCCCATGATCTCCTTATTTTGTCTTATAACTATTGCTAGGACTTCAAGCACTATATTAAAAAGATATGGTGAGAGTGGACAGCTTTGTCTTGTTCCTGATTTTAGTGGAATGGCTTTTAGCTTCTCTCCATTTAATTTGATGTTAGCTGTTGGCTTGCTATATATTGCTTTTATTATACTTAGATATGATCCTTGTATCCCTAATCTCTCCAAGACCTTTATCATAAAGGGGTGATGAATTTTGGCAAATTGTTTTTCAGCATCTAATGAATGATCATATGGTTTTTGTCTTTCAGTTTATTTATATGATGGATTGCATCGATAGATTTTTGTATGTTGAACCAGCCCTGCATCTATGGGATGAAGCCTACTTGATCATAATGGATGATTTTTTTAATGTGTTCTTGGATTTGGTTTCCCAGTATTTTATTAAGAATTTTTGCATCAATGTTCATAAGTGAGATTGGTCTATAATTCTCTTTCTTGGTTTTGTCTTTGTGTGGTTTTGGTATCAGGGTGATTGTAGCTTCATAAAAAGAGTTTGGCAATGACCCTTGTGTTTCTATTATGTGAAACACCTTAAGGAGTATAGGTATTAGCTCTTCTTGGAAGTTCTGTATAATTCTGCATTAAAACTCTCTGGTCCTGGGCTTTTATTGATTGGGAGGTTTTTGATGACAGCTTCTATTTCCTCACGACTTATAGGTTTATTTAAATTGTTCAACTCGTCTTGATTTTATTTCGGTATGTGGTATTTGTCTAAAAAACTGTCCATTTCTTTTACATTTTCCAAGTTTGTGGCATACAGGCTTTTGTAGTAAGACCTAATGATTCTCTGAATTTCCTCAGTGTCTGTTGTTATGTCCCCCTTTTCATTTCTGATCTTGTTAATTTGAGTGGTCTCTCTCTGTCTTTTGATTAGTTTGGATAAGGGTTTGTCGATCTTGTTGATTTTCTCAAGGAACCAGCTCTTCGTTTCATTGATTCTTTGGATTGTTTTCTGTGTCTCTATTTTGTTGATTTCAGCCTTCAGTTTGGTTATTTCCAGTCTTCTACCCCTCCTGGGTGAGTCTGCTTCTTTTTTTTCTAGAGCTTTCAGGTGTGCTGTTATAGGTGTCTTTTTATAGGTGAGTTGAGTCCGTTGATATTAAGCATTATTAATTCCAGTTATTTTCTTTTTGGTAGTAGGGTTTGTGTGTCTCCCTTCTTTGAGTTGAGCTGGTGTAGGGTTGTTATATGTCTGTGTTATTATGGGTGTTGTTTGCTTCCTTTAGTTGTGGTTTACCTTCTAGTACTTTCTTTAAGGCTGGGTTTGTGGCTATATATTGCTTAATTTTTTTTTTATCCTGGAATATCTTATTTTCTCCATCGATGGTGAAAGAAAGTATTGCTGTATATAGTAGTCTGGGCTTGCATCCATGGTTTCTTAGTTTCTATAGCACATCTATCCAAGACATTCTGGCTTTCATGGTTGCCATAGAGAAATCAGGTGTAATTCTGATAGGTTTACCCTTATATGTTACATGATCTTTTTCCTTTGCGGCTCTTAATATTCTTTCTTCATTCTGTATGTTTTGTTTTTTTATTATTATATAGCGAGGGAATTTTTTTTTATCCAGCCTATTTGGTGTTATGTATGCTTCTTGAACCTTCATAGGAATATCCTTCTTTAGGTTGGGAAAGTTTTCTTCAATAATTTTGTTGAATATATTTTCTGGGCCTTTGGAATGGAATTCTTCTCCTTCTTCTATCCAAATTATTCTTAGGTTTGGTCTTTGCATGGTGTCCCAGATTTCCTGGATGTTTTGTGTTGCGAATTTGTTGGATCTGTTGTTTTCTTCGATCACTAGTTTATTTTCTCTATCGTATCCTCAGCATCTGAGATTCTTTCTTCTATCTCTGTATTCTGTTGGTTATACTTGTCTGTTTGGTTCCCGTTCGTTTATCCAGATTTTGCATATCCCACCATCTCTTTGTTTGTGTTTTCTTCATTGCCTCCATTTCAGTTTTCATGTTTTGAGCTGTTTCTGTTACCTGTTTGATTGCTTTTTCTTGGTTTTCTATGGTATCTTCGAGGAATTTATTCATTTCTTCTAACTTTTTGTTAGTTTTCTCATCCCTTTCTTTAAAGGAGTTTTTCACCTCTTCTTTAAAGGTCTCTATAGCTTTCATAATGTTACATTTAAAGTCAATTTTTTTTCTACTTCCTCTGGGTTAGATTGCTCAGGTTTTCCTGTTACTTACTCGCTGGATTCTGGTGTTATCATGTTGCTTTTCAGGTTGTTGGATGAATTCTTGGATTGCTGCCTGCCCGTCTCTTCCTTCGAATGTGGTCAGAAGAGTCTTGGTGGCTTGGTCCCTCGGTCCTGGTGTGTCTGCCAGCACTGGATCAGGGCCCCTTACTGGCCCAGGACTTCCCAGTCAAGAGGGCGGGCTTTTTAAAAGTGCCTGCTCTGCTCTGCTCCATGGGACAAGGGGACCCCTGGAGCCCTGCACTCACCCTTCCCCCAAAGCCTCAGCCAGGAAGCAGGCTGAGTTCTGGGAAGCTAGGACCCTGCAGATGGAAAGGGATGCCCAGGGGCAAGCTGGGGTGGGATAAGCAGAAAAGCCAGTGGAGGGGGGGAGGCCCCCTAAGTGGCCAGAAAGCCTCAGGGATGGGCTGGGACCGACTCACTGGTCCGGATGAATCTGCCTGCTCTGGATCAAGGCCCCTTACTGGCCCAGGACCTCCCAGTCAAGAGCTGGCCAAGCTATTTTGAAAAGTGACATTTTCAAAAATTCCAGCAGTTTCCAGAAATTACGGTAATTGTTTTACAAAACTGAAGTAAAATGGTTTTCTAGTTCTATCCATCACCAAACTACTGACCCTTTTCATATCCAGTCATAAGTTATTTGTAAACTACCTGATATGTGTTTACTCACCATTCTTGGCTATTCCTAGCAATGGCCAATATTGGATCATAAAAAAAAAAAATCTTTTCACCTTCCTTTCTTATTTGTCTGTTTCTATACAATAACTACCCTAGTTTCTAAGTGTTTTATAAGGGTTAGAACCCCATGTTCTTATAGAGTAAACATCTACAGGTTTATTCCCCCAATAAAAGCCTTCAATTCTTAAAGTTGCTAATTTGCTTGTCTTTTCCTCCCCTGACTGTTCCCCATATTTCAGTATTCAATATTCTCATTACTTCTCAAGTTGCAAATAGAAAGAAATCTATGTAGGTAGTAGGAAATATTCAAAAAATGGAGAGTGCTGATTTTTCGAAGGAGCATTTGCTTACTCACCTCATTATTGGTTTTCTGCTTCTCTGCTCATATCTGACAAAGACATATGAGTTATAGAGCTTATTTATTTCTGCATTTAGGAACCAGTGCTTAAATGTATTACTACTTAACATAAGAGCTTTATTACATCATATCCAGTGATTTTTATTATATGAATTGCATATTTAAATGATAAACAGGTAAATGATAAACAGGTAGATAACTCTTCCATTGAAAAACCATTTTTTTGAGAATATTATGTTTCTTTTCCTTTAAAGTAGTTTTGTGGTATACCAGAAATTAGTATTGTTTTGCCATATTGCATACTTTGCTTTTTTCTCAAATGAGTACTTCATTTACTTTTCCCTTTAAATACCAATCATGCCTTATGATAAATGAAGTTTTCTTAATTTATTACTATCCTTATAACAGCAATTACCTTCAGTAAAATAAAGTTGCGAGACACTAAACATTGGTCAAAACTATGCATTACAAAAGCTTATGTTGAGAATGATTTATTTAAACACATGCTTTTATATGACTTGTATTTAACTCTTGTGGAATGTACCTATAATTTCCAACATTGAAATTTCCAATATTGAAATGTTTTATGTTCTAAGAAAATAACGTTCATGTTTCAGTAATGACAGTCAATATTTATTAGGTCTTCCAATCCCTGTTTTCTCATGAAATAATTCCAATAATTTTATTGGTAAATGAAACACTGGCCTCAGACAAAACTTGTAATTACTTTCTTCTTACTTAGGATGATCAAATTTCTATGATGTGCTAATTTCTATAATATACCATGCCTATTTCTGTATGTAATATATTAATCACTATTAGTACTTATAAAATCAAATACCACTTCAACTAAAATATAAATACTAGAACAGTCACCTCTTATGTTTTTCCCTATCTTCCAAGGATCCTTATATACTAGTTTGATATTATTAAGATTTTGTTCTTAATATCAAACTACCCTTATGTAGCTGATTTTTCCAAAATAAAAAAAGAAATACAGTAATAATGGCTCATTTAGAGATCACCATGTCATTATATGTCTAAATATTTCCACTAAAGTGACATTCATTACCTTATTATATATACAAAAGTTTCCCATATCATAGTTACATAGTCCATGGTTCCTTCTTTCCTCAAGACTGATTCTATCTTGTGTTCTGTACAGTTTTTCTGTTTTTCTTACTGCACACAAATAAAGTACTGAAAATATGTCTGAAAATAAAGAACTATAAGGGAATGAATAAATTTCTCTTTTCAGTGTCTTTAGGCTAGGCCATTCGGGATCATATTGCCAAGCATATTTGTTCCTCTCAACAACCTGATGGAAAGGCCATGTTGCTTAAGACAATACCTATTCAACTCATTGAACATGGAAGCATCAAGCCAGTGCCTATGTAGAACCACAGCCTACTGACTAGTGTTCACCATACTGGAAGGTACTCTGCAGGCTATAGGTGGAAAAAGGTAAATACCAACCCAGCTGTATCCCTGAGATCTATAATAGAGACCTTCCTGCAGAATATACTGGTGCAATAGCTACATAAACATTTTGTGAAGAAACCACCAGTCTCTGATTGTGTTTGAGGCCCAATGAAATAGAACATGACACTGCTTTTGTGGCGAGGAACCTGAGACTAGATAGGGCAGGCATGTAGGGGAAAACCAAATACTACTACTGCTCTGCGAAAGGAACATAGAAAAAAACAAAACAATAACAAAAAAACAAGACAAAGAAAAAAACAAACAAACAAACAACAAAACCTTTCCGCTATATCTACAGATCAGTGTCTCAGCCATCACCAGGAAACTTTCTCCTGAAGTTGATGAGAACTCATGCAGAGACCTACAACTGGACAATTTGTATAGATGAAAGACATTAAGAGACTCCATGCTAAATGAGATGCCTTCCTCATATTTCTCCCCTCCATTCTCAGGGAATTGCACAGAAAAGGAGGTGAAACAATTTTATGAACCAGTGGAGATGGGTGATAGCAAAGAAACAGAGTGTTCATACAGAACAGGACTAACTTTTGAATGCACTGGATGTGGCATCATGCATACGGCCTGCAAAGGTCCAAACCAGTTGGGTTCCAGTGCTGAAATTGGAAAGTAAAAATGACTCTTATCCTGAAACAAGAGGCTATCTCCAATTAACAAACACTCCCAAAGGAAAAATCTGTTTCTCCAATGGATTCTTGATGTGTTTACTACAAACCACATTAAGGTCAGGTCAATTGACCAGAAATAGATGGTCAACATAAATGAACTCAAAGGTATTTGGGGAAATTATTGTCTTTTATTCTTCATTTGTATGTTTGACCTTTCGGCTGTTTGACCCATTTTATATAATATTACTGGCAATTTATTTCTTTATTATGTTATCCAATTTTGAGTTTTTATGATTTGTTTGTTTTTGTTGATTTTGTCTCTGAAAGTGTGTATCTGCATGTGTATTTGTTTCTCATGCTCTTTCTTAGTGTTTTCATCCCCTATTTCTAATTTGTTATATATATTTCTTGTTTGTCATTTTTTACTTGCCGGTAGCTTTCTTAAAAGTAGAGAACAAAGATGTTGTATAGGTAAGTGGGGAGAATTTGGGAGGGATATCTATAATCAGAATATACTGTATGAAAATAGTTTATTTTCAATGAAAAGTACATTTAAGAAATGATTCTGCTTTGAGTTCTATTTTTGAAAGAAACCATATTAAGATACCCTAGTGTAGATGTATTTCTTTACAATTTAAAGACAAGAAATCCTATTTAGGATTTAAGCTGCTGATAACTTGACTTTTAAATGCAACTATCAGGCATGTGGGAAATTGAATAGAGCTCCACTGAGGAGCTCCAGGACCCTTTCTCTGTTAGGTGAATTCACAAGACAACCACCTTATTGATGCCTTTCTTTGTCAGAGATGGTCAAGCTTGGTTTCCTAATAGCTGTGAATTAAACCATTACCAGAAAAAAAAAATCTTTCCTTTTTAAGGTGGTTATCTCAGTTAATTTAATTGACACTTGACTAAAATAACGATTATGAACTTGAATGTCATTTCTCTCAACTGAGATGAGAATTTTTTTAAAATCATGCTAGTCTATGTGTGATGACTCATATATATTGCAAATCTTGACTTATACATTAAAATGTTTATGGAAATAATTCTGCATATAAAATGGTTTGTTCATCAGGCTCTATGTCACTAATGTTTTATTCAAAGCTTATTAACAAAGTTTCTAAACAGAACAGGACACTCTAATAATAAGCTACATAAACACCATTATCATGGTAATATGTTATCTTTTTGTTTTACTTTAATTCTGAAAGGTATGTATTCAAATTTACAAAATTACTTATAATACATCCATATGGAAATAGAAAGCATTTTTTTCTTACTTGCTAATCAAAACTTTGCAAAATAGATAGAAGGAAATATGAAAGCAGTTTATTTTAATCAGTATAAATCTCTAAATACAGTACTGTTATTGCTATCCCATTTATCTAGAACACATTTTACATTTTTAAAATCAATTACCCAACCCTTTTACATATCGACGATAATGCCCTTTCATTTAACACCTATCATTATTCTCTATTGTTGTTAGAAGCATTCTCATGAAATGTTTCAAGAAGATATTTTAATAAAAAATTATTAAATATGTTAAAAAATATTTGAAGATATCAGATATTTTTGTAATTTTTGTTACTGATTACTTATAATACTAACTGAAACCCTATCATCACAATCATGCAACATCACACTTGAAAGAGTTGTTAAAGGAAATAACTTGGGTACAAGCAAGAAATTCAATATGATTAGAATATGAAATATCCTGGTCATCAATAACAAGTTACATGATTCGACTTATACTTCCTTGCTAAGCACATTGTCATCAAAGGTGAGAATAAAATAAAAAGAAAAAAGGAATCCTCAATTAAAGACGAATTGTACTGTCATTATCAAAAAATAAAGACTACTTAATTTACTATGGTCATTGAAAATTTTCCCCATCTACTTCTGCTTCCACAAACAACAAATTTTATTAAATGCATGTGAGTGTCACAATCAAAAATAATAGAAACACAAAAATTATTTTCTAGAATCAGTATAAGGAGGAAAATGAAGTAAGTAAGAATTAAATTCCAGATGATTTCTTTGGTTTGCAGTTGTTTAGGATTGTTTGTGCCTCTGTGTTGCATCTTGTCATCTTAGAATTTGGCTTTTATTACTTATATTCTTTCAAGCAAACCTAGTAGCCATACATCCATCCCTGTTCTAAAAGACAACATTATTGGAAATGTGGGAGTCAGGGCTTGCTTTTTAAAATCTTTGTCCTAGTTTAAAGGAAAATATCTACAGTGAGCATTATTTAATAATCAACCTGCTCTAGCCTACTAGCACTGACAAGATCATTCATTCATTCTTTCATATTTCTTTTCTTTCAAATATATTTTAAGTACTTTGTTTATGTACAGTAAGAAAAACACCAGAACTTGCTTTTATGAAATGAAATGAGGAAAAAAGAAAACATTCTCTATGCAACTCTGATATGTAAAACTTTTGGAGATGACATAAGGTAATGAATATCATTTTAATGGAAAACATGGAACCTAATGTAATATGTAGTGATCTGTAAATAAGCCATTAGTATTTTATTTTCTTATTATGAATGAAAAACAGCTAAATGGAGTTTGATTTTAGATAGGTAATTGTGATACTCTTAAGGAGGGGACCTTGAAAGACCTGGAAAACAGAAGGGATGACTATTCTGGTATTTCCAATTAAGCTAAAGTGGTCACCAATTTTGTAAAACCTAATAGTAACCAATATTTTGGGGACAGAAATTGCCATGCTATATCATAGAAATAGACACATCATAGAAATTCTATCACCCTATATGTGAATAAGGAATTTGATAGCTTTAGCCTAATTGATACTCCATGATATTTTCCATGAAAAGTCTAGTAGAATTAATTCATGATAAAACAGAATTTGAGATTCCTAATGAATAATGATTTGTCATTATTAAAATGTATTATTTCCTTAGACCAAGGGACATATCAACAGCATTGGAAAATATGGGTACTAGGTTGTCTACTCTCCACACACCCATTCAATATAGTACTGAAAGTCTTAGCTACAGCAATAAGTCAACTGAAAGAAATCAATATGATACAAATAGGAAGGGAAGAAACCAAAGTAACTTTATTTGGAGATAATATGATCATATAAATAAGTTACCCTGAAAACTGCACCAGAAAAATATTACAAAGAATCAAAGTATCAAGATATAAAATTAACATGCAAAAATTATTATCTTCATCTGCCAACTTTCGCCGCCACATTCAGAGAGTCTGGTTTGATCATATGCTCATTCAGTCCCAGGCCAGGTGGATTGGTGTGCTCCCATTAGTTCAGGCACACTGTCTCAGTAGGTGGACCAGCCCCTCACGGTCCTAACTTCCTCACTCATCTTCTCCCACCTTCTGCTCTTCACCTGCACCTTGGGGGCTCAATCC
>PVIU01033612.1:0-12213 GCA_004026605.1 Ondatra zibethicus
TCCCTTCTCCAATATCTACCTTTCCTCCATCTCCACCCTTCCACTCCTCCAAGCTCTCCCCAGTCCTTCCCTTCATTCAAAAGGAAGTTGTTACATAAAGAAATAGAGAAAACAAATCAAGAGCTCTATTATTTACACACACACACACACACACACACACACACACACACACACACACACACACACACACACACACACACAATGTGCTATTAATATATCAGATTTTATTCCACAATGAATATTCTGATCTGGTTTGGGATCTTTAGAATCTCACGAATAGAAAAAAGAAGACACACATTTGGGGAAAGTTTGTTTACCACATGACCTTTAGTCTTTGGAAACTGTGGAACTGGTAAATTGGATGCCTCTAAATTATACAGACATTAATGTTTTCTCCTATTAATGGGATAATTTATTTTATCTAAGTGCCTCTGTTTATCAGCATTCACATTAGTTGAGTGTTAATATTAAGGGAAAAGGGCTTATATTTAAAAAAGAGCTGTGCATCTCTTATTGCTTTGTAAATGTCAAGGATCATAGACACTTAGATTCAGCTCTGCTCTTTGACACTTTAAATAGTTTCTAATTTTCTCCATGGAAGCATTCAAATTGATTTCAATTTGAATTATTTTATAATATACTTTTTTCATATTCCAGTGAGAATTAAGCATCACAGACCTCAGTGATTTTCCAAGAAAAAGGTAAGAGGAGGCACAGGTATCTGTCAAGGATTACCTAAGGGCTGTGACCCCTAGATTGTGTAGTCAGTGTCTACAGGTTGGATGCCTGCTGCCATCTGATTATAAGGCTTCTTCCTTCTTACAGAATTAAATACTATATAACTAAACACTATAGACTGAGGTGTTAATAAGATCACTCAATAATCTTTAATTATTATAAATTATACGTTTAAAAATTCGATTTTCCATACCTCTTTCATTTTGACTAACCTCAGCATTCCCTGTCTCCTCTAGTCTTCCTCCTCTTTTCTACTTGAACCTCAGTATTACTTTTCTATACTTGCATATTACCCATTTTACTCTCTCCCTCCCTTAAGCCATCCCTCCAAATGATCTCCTCCCAGTTTCCCAGTTTTTCCAAGAACTCCAAGAGCACATGACATTCAAGATGTGAAACAAGGACACACATATGAAGGAGAACATGCCGTATTTGCTGTTCTATACCTGGATAATATTTTCCATTATAATTTTTCAGTGCTATCCATTTACTTGAAAATTTTACGTTTCTTTACAGCTGAAAAAAATCCACTGTGCATATATGCCACCATTTTCTTACCCATTCATAAGCTGATGAACATCTATGTGGATGCTGGGAATAGAACCTGGGTCTTCTGGAAGAGCAGTCAGAGCTGTTAACCACTGAGCCATCTCTTTAACTTTGATAATAGCTTTTCTGACTCAGTTGAGGTGAGATCTCAAAGTAGTTTTATTTTTTTAATTTCTCTGATGGATAGTGATGTTGAATACTTTTATAAGTGTTTATTAGCCATTTACATTTTTTCTTTTGCAAATTCTCTTTTCATAGCTCTATCCCATTTTAATTAGGTTATTTGCTGTCTTGGTGTTCTTGTGATTTTATTTCCTTGTGTGGCCTAGATTTGAGTCCTTTGTCAGACTTGTAGCTGGTGATATTTTTCTACCATTCGGTTGACAGTTTCCTCTGCTGTAAAGGAGCTTTCAGTTTCACGGGGCCCCATCAGTCAGTTGTTGACCTTATTTTCTGAGAAAGGGCCACCATATTTAGAAAGTCATGTGTATGCTTATGTCTTGCAGTATACTTCCTAACTTGTGTTCTAGAAGTCTCATAGTTCCAGATTTTATGTTATATATTTGACTCTACCTGAGACTGACTTTTGTGTGGAGTGAGAGATTAAGGTTTCATTTCATTCTGCCGCATGTGGGCAACTAGTTTTCTCAGCATCGTTTGTTGAAGATGCTGGGTTTCTTCTGGGTGGGTACATTTTTCGTTGTCTTTGTCAAAAATATATGGCCATGGTTGCATGGCCTTAAGTCTGGGTCTTCTATTTCATTATTCTATGCATCTGTTTTTATTATCATGGCTCTGTAAGTATAACTTGAGATTGGACATAGCAATTTCTCTAGTATAATTTTTTTTTTCTCAAGATTGCTTTTCCTATCCAGGGTCTTTTGTGTTTGTGTTTCCACATGAATTTTTGGATGATTTTCCTATTCTGTGAAGAATGGAATTGCATTTTTATAATGGCATTACTTTAAATTGCTCTTGATAGGACGACCATTTTCACAATATTAATTCTACCAATCCACAAGGTTAGATAGTCTTTCCATTTTCTAGTGTCTTTTTTAACTTGTTTTATTTCAGAGTTTTAAAGTTTTCCTTGTACAAGTCCTTCATCTCCTTGGTAGATTTACCCCCATGGTATTGTGAATGGGATTATTTTACTGATTTCCTTTTCAGTGTTTGTCATTGGCATATAGAAAAGCTACTGATTTTTGCGTGTTAGTTATATATCCTGGTACTTTTCAGTAAATGTTTATTGGCTGTAGGAATTTTTTGGTGGGGTCTTTGGGATTTCTTATTTGTCTTTTCAATAACTTTAACACTAGTTCACACCTACAGGGAAAAATAAGCCTTTTGATAATTCACTTTAATGGGCAGCCAGCTACTTTCACTGGGCTACAAAGCTGACTTGCCTCTGACATGTGTGATTAGGCTACTGAAGTTCTGGGAATAGGAAAGGCTTCCAAAGCCTGGGAGTAAGCCAGATGGCTTGCTGTAAGAAACTCAGTTCTGAAGCCCTTGTGAAGTCACATACATAGACCACACTTACAGATAAGTATCTACCACTCCCAGTCACCCACCAGTGCAGCCTGAACCACATTGATCTCATACACTAATAGATGTCCTATCTCTAAATAGATGATGTCTTGGACACTTAAACACACTGCTATACAAAACTAACATTGATTTTATCTGAAGAACTTCCATGTTTGCTACACTTTTGTGCCCTACTGAAACCAAAGTCAACATAATCTACTGATCTAATACTCTAGAGCCAGTTTTCATAAGGGAGTATTTTACTGTTAATGCACTATAAAAATTTAGTATAAGTAACTGATATTCTTGATGTACAGATATCAATGTAGGAACAAAAGAAGCATGAAAACAAATACATGTGATGTCTTCAACAGAACACAATGGCTCCAAAGAAAAGGAAGATATCAAATTGCTTGAAAAAGATGTGAAAATAATGATTATACAGAAGTTCAACCAGACAAATATATGGACAGAAAATTCAATAAGATTGAGAAAACAATTCATTTTTTAAAAGGCTAAACAAAAGCAGATGAGGTCACAAAAATGATCAAATAGAATCTCGGAGGCAAATAAACAACAACAATAACAAAAACCTTAAAATAGAAATTAAGAAAACCCAATTAGACAAAAATGTCAAATTAAACAAGATGAAACAAAATTATCATTAAAATATCATGGAGTTTGATCTGTATTAGTCAACTACTCTTGTGCCTGGGGACTGCTCTGGGATGTGGTGGATATACCTAGCAAGACTCCATTGGAGAAAACTGATTTTCTCCTTCCCAGAAGGCATCAATTGCAAACAGCTTCATAGCGACTGGTGGGAGATTGTGTCCACTTCCTCCTCTCGATGCTGGGACTCCATTTGGCTTGAACCTGTGCAGGTCCTATGTGTGCTGCCACAGTCTCTGTGAGTTCAATATGTGCATCAGTCCTGTTTTGCCTGGAAGATGGTGTTTCCTTGTTATCACCCACCACCTCTATGTTTTACAGTCTTTCTGCCATCCATTTAGGGATGAGGGCTCCAAAGTCTCTCAATCTCTGTACATTGTTAACCTGTTTTTGTCTGTGTTAATTCTCATCTACTACAAAAAGAAGCTTCTCTAATGAGGCCTGAACAAACCGCTGATCTCTGGGAATAGTAATATGTCATTACGAGTCATTTTATAGCTGTAATCATTTAGCACAGTAATGACTAGGCATATAACATACCTAGTCTCATGTTCTTGGTTAGCAGTGTCAGGTATGGGTTACATCTCATGGGCTTTAAATCCAATCAAAACCTAGTGAACTATCCTTGTCTATGAAGTCATGGACCTTGGAGGGGAAACTACAATCACCACTTTACTAAACCAGCATAATCTCCAAGCACATTCTAAATATTTGTTCTTATACCTACAGATAAGATAGTCCTCACCAAGGACAATTCTCTTCACCATAGAGGGAAACCATTATAGAAAATCATAACCAATCAAAGTACATATTTGTAGAACTCAGTCCCAATGGATTTATCTACAACACAGCTACCTCACCTAAGGCTCAGGCTTCATTGTGGAAAAAAATGAAGATTGGTCAAAGTCAGAAGATCAGGAAGTTTGATATGAGACTGTGCTTCCTAGTGATGTCAGAGATAGACTCATAAAAGTCTCATCAACATGACCACCTAAATATGAGTGGAGCAAGTACAACAGCAATAGATATGCTAACATGGACAAGAGAAAGTCCAAGAGGCCTCAATCCTATTAAAAAATTACAGGCAACTAAAAAATGCTGAAAACAAGAGAAATAGACTTCTCCGAGGGTAGTGCACACAAATTGGTTAACCAATATCAGATGGTCAGCTCTGAAATCAGATATGTAAGTGCCACGATACAGACTGAGAGGGTCGTGTTTATGAATGCACATAAACCTATATGCGTGTAACAACAACTAATGAAAAATGAGAATATCATTTTAAAAGAGAGTAGAGAGAGGTATGTGGAGGAGTTTAGAGGGAGGAAAGGGAAGGGAGAAATGAAGGGAGTGTTTATAGGGAGGAAAGGGAAAGGGGAATTGATGGAAATGTTTGTAGGGAGGAAAGGGAAGGAGGAAGTGATGGGAGTGTTTGTAGGGAGGAAAGGGAAGGAGGAAGTGAAGGGAGTATTTGTAGGGAGGAAAAGGAAGGAGGAAGTGATGGAAGGGTTTATAGGGAGGAAAGGGAAGGAAGAAGTAAAGGGAGTGTTTGTAGGGTGGAAAGGGAAGGAGGAAGTGACGGGAGTGTCTGAAGGGAGGAAAAGGAAGGAAGTGGTGGAAGGGTTTGTAGGGAGGAAAGGGAAGGAGGAAGTGATGGGAGTGTTAGAAAAGAGGAAAAGGAAGGGGGAGGAGATATAATCATATTATAATCTCAGGAAACAAAAGACATACCTTTAAAAAATGTGATTGGTACTTCCATAACATTGTGTCACTATTGCACCAGTATACATTGTAGACAGGTTGCAAGGTTTGTAGCTGGGTAATATTGATGATGACTTTCCCTTCCAGTATCATATAGCATACCTTCCAGTACCATGAATGTTAATCAGCACGGTTAAGGCTTCTAGTTGGGCCCCAGTTTGACTTTTCTGCATTCAGTAACATAAGTAAGTGTTGTCTTCAGCAATAGAACTCTGCCATGAGGTTGTGGAGAACAACCAATAGCCTTGACAATAGCTGTGTGTGTGTGGCAGAGTCTCTAGACCTGTTTGGCCAATGACTCAACAATATGTGATCCTTTCCTGGCACTGGAGGTTTGATTTGGCAGTATAAGATGTCTAGTTGGAGCATTCTCTCCCCCATTAAATGGTGACACTTCTATAGCAGTGGGTTTCAAAGGCCCTTAGTGTTAGTTTTCCCTTTCTGTATCCCCATCTTATCCTTGTGTCCCACCCCTCTCCCTATTTAATCTAAAATTTCTGTTTTCTTCTTATCTACTCATAACACCATATTCTATTTCCCTTTCCTTGGGAAATCCTCTTCTCCTGTAATGCCTTGCTAAGTACCTAATTTCTGTGATTATTCTAATTGTAGCACACATACCAAAAGCTTAAAAGTTAATACCACCTTAAAAGTAAAAGAATGCAATATTTGTCTCTTTTGGGTCTGGGTTATCTCACTCATGATGTTTTTTTTCTAGCTCTAGTCATTTTCCTGGACATTTCACAATTTCATTATTCTTAATATTTGAATAATATTACATTATGCAAATTTACCATATTTTCATTATTTCTTCATCAGTTGATAGACATATAGGCTGTTTCCAATTGCTGGATATCATGAATAGAGCAACGATGAACACAGAACAATGTTTCTGTGGTAGGATGTGGAGTCCTTTGCGTATAGGCCAAAGAGTAGTACAGCTGGATCTTGACAAAAATAAATTCCTAAGGAATCTCCATGATTATTTCTTTAGTAACTGTACCAGTTTAGCAGCAGAATTCTTAAAAGAAATTGTAGAATCCACGATCAAACAATATGACAGATTCAAATTACTAAAAGAGTATGAACCAAAAATATCATTTGTAGCAGAAATGAAGAGAAAATATTTTCATGACAAGGAAAAACTGATGTTATCAACCTGTATCCTCATGTTGTTTTATGGTGGATATTTGTTACGTTTAAGGTTGATTTAAACCTGTTGACTTCTTTCTGCAAATGACTACTGTGACACACATGCACACACATACAAACACACAACCATACACACACACAAACACACACACACTGTTCTTGATCAGGGATATAAAAGAGTACATAGTTAAATATTAAATTTGTACATTTAGCTTAGGAATGAAAAGGTAATTACATGGAAAGTCAAAGGCATAGTAAGATTGGTTACATTTTTTTTATTAAATGTAATTTAAACTTAAACAGATTGAGTACACAGTAGAACAGCATATTGAGCACATAGTAATAAATGCTCTCAAAAATATTATTAACTTGTTTGCAAGGTTTGGAAAAAGTTCAGTTTCTGAAGCCAGGAGGCATTATTTGAAAACCCTATTCTGCAAAAAAAATGTATAGATAACTATCATTATGAGAATACAAAGTATAAAACTCAGTAGTAGGCAGAGGCTCAAAAGAGAAAGATAAAAGAATCAAATATTATCAATATAGAAAACCACCAGCCCACAAAGATAACAAGAGATGATAAAAGGAACAAAGGAAATACAATTCAACCAGAAAAATTCACATGGCAGATGCACAGTTTTTATATACCAATAATAGCCTTGAATACTAACAGATTAAATGGTCCAACTGAAACATTTAAATTGGCTAAATTGGTAACAATAAAACTCAGTGATAACACTATTTATAAGAAACACACTGGGGAGCTGAAGAGATTGCACAGTGGTTAAGAGCATATACTACTTTTTCAGAGGACCCAAGTTTGGTCCAAGTACTCGAATTGGGTAGCTTAAGGATCTTAAGGATCCAGTTCTCTCCTCTTCTGGATTCCACAAGCATACGTACCCAGGCCTGTGTGCATGTGCATGAGTGCATACACACGATGGAAAATGATATTATACAAAAATTGAGATTCAGAGTAAGTAGGAGCAGTTATGCTTTACTTAGATAAGACATCCACAAACACAGAGGAAGTCATTACTTGTTGCTGAAGACATCAATTTAGTAAGATGAAATAATTAGTATATCTATATCTATATATCACCCAATACTGGAATATCCAATTATGTAAAACAAGAATTAAATATAAAAGGAGGGATTCACTCAAATACAGTGGCTAGAGTCAAACACTTCATTTTTCATTAAGGGATGGGATCATTCACAGTAAAATGTAACAAGGAAACATGTCGATGATGTGTACTAAAGATCAAATGGAGCTAGCAGAGTTTTATTGACTATTCCACTCAACAGATGGAAAAGGCATATTCTTTGCATCATATATGGAGTACTCTTCCACACAGACCACATTTTATGTTACAAAAATTCATAAATAAAAATGACATCATGCATATTATCTGCATAGAATGGAATAACCTAAAAATTATCAACAATTAGAAACTGATGAATTTATAAACAAATGCCATTAAACAATGTAATCCAACGTGGCCGACTAACTCCACGTAAAATCTGAGAGAGCTTCAAAAAAATATAGAGTTTAACAGAGTTTTTGCGGTTTGCTAGCAGGGTGCTGCAGAGAAAATTTCCTCACTCAGCAGCCACAACAGTAAAAAAGCTGCAGCAGTTTTAAAATGCCGGCTTTCTGGGCTATCCTGCCAGCACCATCTCTGGCTCCTGCTGGAGACATAGCGTTTGGACGGGGTTTCTGACTAACGTGCTACAGCTTGTGGACTGTTGTGTGCCTGGAACTCTGCACAGCTCAGAGGCACAAGTGACTCAGAGGCACAAGCAGCCCCACCATGCTGAATTGTGCTGATCCCAGGCAGGATCTGTCGTAATTATCATAATAACAGCGCAGTTAGGTTTAGACTGGGCAGGAAACAGGTAGTACCGTATTTCTCCTACATGGTGCAACTTAAGTTTTTAAGAAATGCTTAGCATTTTAAGAAATGCTTAGCATTTTAAGAAATGCTTAGCATTTTAAGAAATGCTTATGGATAGTAAAGAATTACAGATTCACAATAGGACAGATTCAGACATAAACGACCTCTAAATGGATCACAGTGTTGGATGGCTGTACATAGGCTTGGGGGAGAAAAGAAAAAGAGTATAGAGAGTCAAAGTGAATGCTTAAAATAAAAGGGTAAAGTCTTTAAAGAGACAGAGTACAGATAGCAATAGATTAAAAAAAGCCATGTAAAAATGGAAAATTCACAGAATGTCTGGATTATGTATTTTATTGTGTTTTCTTTAAATTTTTTGACTGTGAAGGAGCTAAGTACAGAGAGACATTTCATTGTATGGTCTGCCAAACTAAACCAACATATATGTTCTAAAGGTATCATGACTTCCAAATTTGGGTCTAAGGATATGGTGCTTTGGAAAAGAGGTTCTTTTTTGTTTTCACAGAGGATGAGAACCTGTGGATTGCTTCCAGACCAATAATATGGTTTCATAGACCATCCCCTCCTGAAAGGTTGCTGTTAACACCCTCAAAAAATTACTTCACTCAACTGCCAACTGATTAACAGCGCCCCCATACAGCAGGAAGAAGTTTGGAGAGAAAAAACTATGCCCAAATTCCCAAATATTGTTTATAAGTGTTGTTTTACATTTAAAGGGGATATGACATAGATATGAATAATTTGCATTAGTGTGGATTTTGCTTTATTGATGTAAATTTGAGGTCAATTTTGTTATATGTGTGTATTTCTGATCTTGATTAGGGTATTGTGATTGTGTAGTTCATTTAAATATAAGTTGTGAATGGATAATCATCAATGGTGGTCAGGCTCGTAGTCATGTTAGTTAGATTTTCTAGATGTATAGAGGTGTATTTCAGTTGGATGGACATTCTTCATATCTTTCGGGGACTCAGAATATGGCATTTAGTGTTTTAATAACTTGGGACTTTTCTTGACAATGAGACATGTCTGCTCCTGGTAGCACCAATCTACTTCAAGAGGAAGATGGGCATTGAAGAGGCTCCTTATGGAGTTTGATAGCCATTTGGGCAAGAAACTGCTCTTGTCTGGACTGTTGCATAAACTGGACATGAAGGACCCGCAGAGAGAGGACTGCTGAACTTGCCTAGGGGTGGGATGATCCTTCGGGGTTCCTGTTTCATGAAGGAGTCTGCAGAACATTCTGCAGGACACAAAAGAAAGTGACTGAACTGTCTTTGAAATTTTCTGCTTCGTGGAGGTGTCTGCTGGATACTATGGGCTTGTAGGCTGAAGATGGATGCCCCGACAGTACAGAGGAGCTTTGGGTGGATGTCCAGACAGCGAGATGTCTCTGTCATTTCTAAGTTGCTTACTTCTCATTTGCTTGGGTAATATTATATCCTTCTGGGGTCTTTGATGGAGTTGAAGAATGGATAGTTATAGTTACAGTTTTCCTTAATTATCGTAGAAGGTAAAGTAGATATAAATATTGTAACTGTAATTCTTGCTTGATGACTGTTTTGTTATATATAATTTTACTATGTTGAAGTTAAAGCTTTCTTTTTTGTTTAAACAGAAAAGGGGGAAATGGTGTGGGAGGTCCTTCTGTATTTCTGTTGCTTTCATTGGTTGAATAAAAAGACTACCTTGGCCTTTTGATAGGGCAGCCCTTAGGTGGGCGGAGTGGACAGAGCAGAGTGCTGTGAGAGAGAAGGTGGTGTGGCAGATGCCATGATTCTCCTGGCCAAGATGGATGCTGCTTAGACTCATGCTGGTAAGCCACAGTCAAGTGGCGAAACACATTAGTGGAAATGGGTTAATCAAGATATGAGAGTTAGCCAATAAGAGGCTAGAACTAATGGGCCAGGCAGTAATTAAATGAATACAGTTTCTGTGTAATTATTTCGGGCATAAGCTAACCGGGCACTGGGAATGCAGCCCTCTCCTCCCTACTACATTTGGTGCCCAATGTGGGGCTCGAACCCACAACCCTGGAATTAAGAGTCCCATACTCTACCAACTGAGCAGGCTGGGCACTGGGCAGCAGGAGCTGGGCTGCCGCCGGGACCAAAAGCAGGCCCATGCCTCTTACTATAACCAATAGATCAGTGAAGAGGCAAAAAAGGAAATAAAAGAATTCTCAAACAAATTAAAGTGGAAGCAAAGCAAGCAAATAAGTCTCAATAAAACAGAAATGGTAAGCATTTATAGAAAAAAGAGATGTGGTTCAAATAGAAATCTGGGTGTGCAACTTAAACTAAAAATAAGCATAAACCAAGTCCAAACCTGGTGGAAGAAAATGAACAGTGAAGATCAAAGTGCAAATAAATGAAATAGTAACTATAAATATGTGACTGAAAAACAAAGAATTGAATTTTTAGAAGATAAATAAAACTGGAAAATCTTTATGTAGATTTTCTTTAGCTAGACTAAGAAAAAGGAGGAAAGAGTAGACAATACAACTGATACCACAAAAATACAAAGAATCATTACGAATGAATATGAAGAGCTACATGCCCATACATTAGATAATCTAAAAGAAATAGGTATATTTCTGAATGAACATAATCTTCAAATTTGAGTCATGAAGGAAAAATTCTTAGATTAATAATGAAAAATGAGACTAAGTTGGTAACAAAGTCTTTCAACAGAGAAGTCTCAGGGCCAGAAGTTGCTTTGCTCATTAAACTTTCAAAGCAGAAAGAACACTAACTTTTCTCCAACTATTAAAAGAATTTCAAACAAGGAGAACTTTTCCAAACACACTAAATGTGACAGCATTATTCTAAAACCAAATAAGACATGAGCAAAACAAAAAGGGAAACTAGACCAATATCACAAAAGAACATAGTCATAAAATTTTTTATCAAAATATTAGTGGGAAAATTAAAAAATGTAACAGTAAGATTGCATACCATAATCAAATGGGTTTATTTCATGAACACAAAGTTAGATAATATCAAAGGAACAAGGGAGCAAAGTCATATGATTATCTCAACAGATACAGAAAAAAGTACTTGTAAGGCTTACTATTCCTGCATGATAAAGCTATCTGCAAATTATGTATGGAAGGAATGTATTTAGAAACACCAAAGGGTAGATATGATGAGCCCATAGCCAACATAATGAATGAGGGAAAGATGAAAGCACTTTCTGAGAGACCAAGAACAAGACAAGAATGAGACATTTTCCTTGGTGTTCATTTCAAGGTAGTATTAGGTAACTAAGTCAGAGCAAGTAATTACTCAAGGGGAAGAAATGCATTACTGTAAAGAGGAAATCCATACTGTAAAGAAGAAGTCAAAGTATGGCTGTCAGCAGACACTTTATTTCATATTGAAATAATAACAACTTATTAAAAACCTATTAGGATTGAAAAAGGATGTTATTAAAGTCATAGGATATCAAGTCAACATACAAAAATTAGCAGCATTTTAAAAATTCTATCAGCAACTATCTAGTTGGGAAATAAATCAATAAACCCGTTCCAGTCATAATAGCTATAGCAAGATAAAATGAAATAACTAGGAATAAATTTAACCTGGTAAATAAATAGTCTTTGCAATAAAATGAAGCAGCCTTTCCTTTGGGTTGCCAACCAGTACCCAAATCATGACACACAGACTAATTATTAGTTATGAAAACTCTGTCTTTTTTTTCCATACATTGTTTTGTTTTATTTTTTCCATTCAAGAACATAATTAAAGATAAAAATTTTTTTTTCCTTTCTTCCCCTTCTCCCGGTCCCCTCCCACTACCCCCCACCCCTCCTCCCTCCCCCTTCTTCCTTGAAAGAGGGCATGGTGCCCTGCCCTGTTGGAAGTCCAAGGCCCACCCCCATCCCTCCTGG
>PVIU01033613.1:0-12172 GCA_004026605.1 Ondatra zibethicus
GGCATTGGACTTCCCACAGGGCAGGGTGCCTTGACCTCTCTTAAGACTGGAGGGGATTCAGGGAAGGGTGTGAGGAGGGAGTGGGAGGGAAGCGGGAGGAGGGGAAGAAGTGGGAGGAGGGGAGGAAGTGGGAATTTGGATTTGTATTATTTAAAGTAATAAAATAAACAATAATTTAAAATAAAAGAAATAGAGATTAAAATAAAACCATGCAATGATGGAAAATACACAGAGAGTCTGTATACTGTATATTATTGTGTTGTCTTTGAGTTGTATGACTGCTGAGGAAGGAGCAGCAGCTGCTAAAACATTTGATTATAAATTGCTGGATTAATCCAACATATGTATTTTGAAAATGCCTTGACTTCAAAATTTAAGTCAAAAGATATGTTACGTTGGAGAAGAGGTTTTGCTTTTGTTTCCATAGGAAATGAGAGGCTATGGATTCATTCTGGGTTAAGAAAAATCAGGTTTGATCAAGGAAAAACCCTTGAGAAATCTCCAATAGGAACCGATGGCCCTGATGTCTGAGTTCTACATCCGGAACAGATTCAAGACTGCTGGCTGAGATGATTAGGCCTCACAGAACATTCTAGTCAGGACTTGACCATAATTTTAAATTTTCTTTAGGTCCCCGTAAGATTGCATCCCCAATCGGCAATAAGTATTCTAGAAAACTATGCCCACATTCCCAAAAAATGGATTATGGATATTTTCCTTTGTTTTGAGTTTTGGCTGCAAGTTGTTATGGATAATGGTCAGGAAGAAAGTTAAACAAAGGAGATTGGATTCAGAGTTCTTGTTTTGAAAAATAAAAGGGGAAGTGCTGTGGGGCAATGATCTTGTACCCTGTAAAGATTTGTCAGTTGTATTGCTTTAATAAAATGTTATTTAGCCAATAGCCAGGCAGGAAGTATAGGTGGGGCAATGAGTACAGGAGAATTCTGGGAAGAGGAAAGGCTCAGTCATCAGTCATCACTCAGATGCAGAGGAAGAAAGATGAATATGCCTTGATGATAAAAGTTACTAAGCCATGTGGTTGACACAGAGAATAATTATGGGTTAACGTAGGATGTAAGAGTTAATAAGAATTCTGAGTTAATAGGCCAACCAGTTTATGATTAATGTAGACTTCTGTGTGTTGCTTTGGGATTAAATGGCTACAGGACCAGGTGGGACAGAAACCTCTGCCAACCCTCAAGGAACAGTTTTAGACTGATTTGAAGACAAGCTTGCAAATGGAGGTCAGAATGTCACTACCATTACCAGATAACTATTAACTGAGTTACAACCTTTGCTGTTAGGTATTGGATTGTGTTGGTAAAAGCAACGGTGAAGTTGAGGCAACATTTTCTTTTCAGTATATGTATTTATTGAACAGAACAAGAGAACTTCAAGATGGAGTTTTAGTTATTCTCAAAGTAATGTTCAGGTTTACTGGTGGAGACAGAATTCATGATTCAGAATTCATTGATAGTCAAAGTGTTACAATGACTGTGCTCCTAGCTGGGGTGTCTTAGCGTGATTGTTTCCCTTCTGTCAGCATTAAATCTAAATGTACTCTAACTTAAAAGTATTCGACTTTTATTCTTTACTACCAACCTTACTGAGATATAAATTGCAAACCATCTGATTCATCAATTCAAAGTATATACCTTGTCATTTTAATAAATCCAGTTATGTAACTATTGCCACAATCAATTTTAGAATATTTTCACTCCTCAGAATAAATTCTATACTCATTAGCAGCCACTCCTCACATGTTCCTAAACTACTCCACTTTCCTCTCAACCATAGCCAGCAACCTACTGTCCCATACACTGGCCTTTTCTGGGTACTTTCTTTGGAATCAGACAGAGTGAGTTTCTTGCATCTCATTTCTTTCAGTGACCATAATGTTTTCATGGCTCAAGTGAGTGGCATCATGTATTTGTATAGTATGACTTTTTATTGGCAAATGATACCCAGTTGCCTGAGAGGTGGAGGCAATAAGATCAGAAGTTCAAGGCCATATAGGTATATAGGAAAGTTCAGGCAGGCTGGAATGCACAAGACTCTGTTCTCTCAAAAAAATACATTGTATGGATATAAGATTTCACTGAGCTGCTTCTTAGCTAAGAGAGTTTGAATTATTTCTTATCATTGTGAATATTAATGACACTACTGAAAACACTCATTTACATGTTTCTGGGTTGATAAATGTTTTCACACCTCCTGGAGATATGCATTTTAACGTTACCTAGTATACAGTTAACAAAATAATGGGGTAATTTACTGGACATTGCTGGGAGGGAAGTAGATTTCCTACTTGTGCCATTAGCAGAGCCTTTCTTCTGGAAAGATGATATGAATGAGCACATTAACTTCATGGACATATATTTAATTTTTTTTATTTTATTAGAATATATCAAACGGGATCAGTGTGCTATATTAATACCTTCATACAATATGCACTGAACAAACAAATCTCCATTTTTCCATTCTTTCTTTTCCAACCACATGCAATTGCTAGTCTAAAAGCAGATCAACTTAAAAAAAATCAACATGTGAAAATATCACGTGCTATTTTTATTCCTGGTTTATTTCTCTCAGCTAATTATTTCTCAGTTTCACCCATTTTGCTACAACTTGCCAGATATCCTTATTCTTTATTGCTTAATTGTGGTGATATTTTGCTTGTGCTCTGACAAGTAAAGCTTGTCTGGAAATCAGAGTGTGGAGCTAGCCTCTAGTTAACGGTAGAGACCAGGCAGTGGTGGCACACACATTTCATCCCAGCACCTGGGAGGAGGAAACAGGAAAAGGTGTGACTGAGTGGAGAGGGGAAGTGATAAGGCAGGATGGAGAAGGAACTTTGCCCCTTTTTGACTGACAAGTTGGTGAGGTAAGAGGTGGCTCTGGCTTGTTCCTTTGTCTCTCTGATCTTTCAGCATTTGCCCCGATATCTGACTCTGGGTTTTTATTATTAAGACCAGTTAGAATTCGCACTACACTGAATAATATTTTCTTATGTACACAAACTACATTTTTCTTTATCCAGTAATAAATCTGTGGACACACAGTATAGCTGTTGAGTAGTGTGAAACATAGATGTCTCTTTCATGTGCTGATTTCATTTACTTTGAATATATAAAAAGTGGGATGACTGGATCATAGGATAAACCTCATTTAATTTTTTAAAGGAACCACTGTATAGTTTCTTATAACATTTATACTCATGTGCTTACCAACAGTATATGAGAGTTATTTTTTAAAAATTTAAAATTTACTACTACTGTGGATATGTGTGTGTGCATGTGTATGTGCAGGTACACACATGATGTGTGCAGATGTGTTTGCATGTGTGGTGCACATTTGTGTGGAAGATGTCTTCTACAATCACTCTCCACATTATCTTTTAAACAAGGTCTCTCACTGAATCTTGAGCTCACGAATCTGACCTATTCATTGACCAGTAAGCCCCAGGAATCCTCCTGAATCCATTTCCTTATGCTGGAATTACAACTTTCTGCCACTGTGCCTCAATTTATATGTAGGTGTTTGGGTTCTGAAGTCAAATTTTTGTGTTTTATGATTATAAAATAACACTTTACTTATTGAGCTATCTCTCTAGCTCTTCCTCATGTAATTTTCAAACAGTATATTACGATACAAATAAAAATGAGATGAACTAAAAGTTTGAATACACTTGGCTTCATCAAAAACATTGATACAACGTAAGTTTGGCTACAAATAGAAAGTCAACATATGAAGTATTTTCCATGGCCCTAGAGAGATGGCTCAGACAAAGAAAGCACTTGTTGCTCTTTCAGAGGACCTAGGTTTGATTTCCAACATCTATACAACTGTTCACAACCATCTATAACTCCATTTCTATAAGCCTAAGCTTGCATGTGGTACACGCATGTTGGAAAAACTCTCACATATAAAATATAATGAATAAATCAAAAAATTAAAGCTTTATTCACACTTTAAAATCTCCTAGAAGAGGGTTGGAGTGAGGGCTCAGTGGCTAAGATCAATTTGCTATTCTTGCAAAGGTCCTTGGTTTGAATGTCAACACCCACAGGGCAGCTCACGACTGTAACTTTAATTTCAGGGCATCACCCTCTTCTGGACTCTGTAAATTTTCAGATAAACAAAATAAAATAATTTTTTAAAAAAGAACTCTTGGCACTTGGGAGAGACGGGCGGATCTCTGTGAGTTCGAGACCAGCGCGTTTCAGGACAGGCTCCAAAGCTACAGAGAAACCCTGTCTCGAAAAACCAAAATAAATTAAAATAAAACAAGAAGAACTCTTGGAAAATATCTTAGTTTGGATTTCTCTGCTATGAAGAGACACAGTGACCACAGCAGCTCTTATAAAGGAAAACATTTAATTGGGGCTCACTTATAGTTCAGAGGTCTAGTCTATTATTGTCATGGTGGGAAGCATGGCAGTGCACAGGCAGACATGGTGCCAGAGAAGGAGCTGAGAGTTCTACATCTGGATTGGCAGGCGGCAGGAAGAGAGTGAAACTGGGCCTGGCTTGAACTTCTGAAATGTCAAAGCCTACCCCACTTCCTCCAACAAGGTTATCCCTCCTGATAGTGTCACTCCCTATGGACCTTTAGGGAGATAAAATTCTACGCCACCAACACAAATGAAATCTGAACTATCAGTCCATTCCTAAAAACATTATTGAGTGTATGCCATGATTGAAACATGAGCACACAAACTTTGGAGTCTTTGTTTGAGTGACAGCTCAGTTTATGAGCTACCAGCATCAGCACCCCTGCTTCTTATCTCATCTTTGTTTTAGCTCAAAAAACAAATTGGAATTTTGCCAATTAGCCAAGCCCCATGGCAGGATAGTAACTCCGAGTTAAGAGTGCATTAACATGAATGTAAAAAAAAAGTATGTGTTAGGTATGAAGGAAGAACACTCTGTGTACATAGAAATAAAAAATAAAAGAAAATGAAAGAGCAAAATATACAGAAATCAAAATTCAAAGTGTAAGATAAGATTGTTTTCTTTACAAATCTGCTTTTCTTTAGCCTCAGTGTTTGTTTTATTTATTTTTGCCAGGTGACAAGGTCTATGAGATTCATGCTGGCCTTGAACTCATGAATTACCTGCACCAGGCTCCTGCATATGGGGAGCACAGGCTTGGGGACTGCTTGACATTGGATAGCTTCTGTCAGTGGGTGATGTCATCTTGTGATGAGCTAAGCATGGTGTCTTTGCCATTGTTTAGAGCTGTTACAGGAAGTCACCAACAGTTCGTCTTGAAAACATATGCGCGTGTGGAAATGTAAAACACCATGAAACACTGAGGAAGGCTTCTCACTTAAACTTTAATGCTGCTATGATTAAAAACATACATCAAAGCTCAAGGGCAAACTTCAGAATCATGGAGAGGGCTTGCTTATATAGAAACAAGCTTTTCTCATGTATGGCACAGATTTAATTCATTATTATTTTTTAAAATAAAAAATGGTAGGCAGCGATTCATTTATTTTGGTGGAAAACCACATGTGGCACAGGGTTAATAGCCATGTAAAAGTATCGTATCATTTAAGAAGGCTTGGGGGAGCCTAAAGCCTTGACTTTAGGCTAATAAGGTAGTTATCTGCAAGCTATTAAATTAGAATATTTGAATTTGCTAAGATTAAAAAGAAATATTGAACTCATAGTTAATATTTTGTGTAGAGAGGTTCTATTACATTCTGCAGTTTAAAAGCCAAATGGAACAGCCTATTTCTTGCTTTAGGAAATGTTGCTCTGCTGTACATGATATAAATAAATACAAAAATTGAACTAGGCTAATGCTTTAAGCTTATATTTTTACATTGCTTCAAGCTTCAGAACTTCGCTTGCTTTAAACATTTTTGTGGTTAATTTTTTTTTTTTTGCTCTAAAAATTCACTGTTTTCTACTATCGAGTACCTGCATTTGAAGGATAATTAATTCCAACAAAAGCAAGGTTTCCCCTTTGGCATTAGTGGAAAGATTTGCAAGTGGAAGTAAATGCGAGATTCCTAGTGAACTATGCAGGAATATACAAATATTTTAAAAAAATAAACCTGAGAAAATGTCATGAGCAGGAATCTTTGTACATGATGTAA
The DNA here is from genome assembly GCA_004026605.1 of Ondatra zibethicus. Lineage (NCBI taxonomy): Eukaryota > Metazoa > Chordata > Mammalia > Rodentia > Cricetidae > Ondatra > Ondatra zibethicus. The sequence goes on from PVIU01033613.1 coordinate 6,111, forward strand.
ATCTTTTAGATTACACTTAGGTTAGTGTTATCTGTAAGTGCATGTGAGTTCACATACATATGGGGGTCAGAGGACAAACTCTGGAAGTTGAGTTTTCTTTCCAGTGTTTGGGTTGGATTCCACTACTTGGTTTGTTCTGTGTGGCAGCAAGTACCTTTATCCACCTCACCATCTCACCAGTCCTTGATTATTTACTATTGTTGGAAATTCAAAGTCTGATCCTTTATTACTCTCAAAGATATATATATATATATATTTACTGTACCCAGATTTAGAAGTAAAAGTTCTCCATGAGGGCAGACTAGTCTCTTGGCAATCTGTTCACAGCATTTTTCTTTGGTTTTCTTCATTTGCTTGGCCAAAGGTTTAGCATATTCTGCAGCCTCATCCTTGTTTTTCTTAATACGTTGTTTCTCCAAACAACTTTTTTTCTTATATTTCACTTACAATAATTTATTTATTTATTTATTTTTCCACTCAAAAATTTACACTTCCTCCCCTTCTTACATTCCCCTCCTGCTCCCCCACTAACCCTCTACCCGCCCACTCCATCCTTAAGAGAGGGCAGGGTACCCTGCCCTGTGGGAAGTTCAAGGCCCTCCCCCCTCCATCCTGTCCTAGGAAGGTGTGCATCCAAATAGACTAGGGTCCCAAAAAGCCAATACATGCAGAAGAGACAAGTCCCAATGCCATTATCGATGGCTTCTCAGTCAGCCCCCATTGGCAGCCACATTCAGAGAGTCCGGTTTGATCACATGCTTGTTCAGTCCCGGTCCAGCTGGATTTGGTGAGCTCCCATTAGTTCAGGTACACTGTCTCAGTTGGTGGACCAGCCCCTCGCGGTCCTGACTTTCTTGCTCATCTTCTCCCTTTTTCTGCTCTTCAACTGGACCTTAGGAGCTCAGTCCATTGCTCTGATGTGGATATGGGTCTCTGTCTCTATCTCCATCCATTGGTCAAAATTTCTATGGTGATATTCAAGATACTCTTCAGTGTGACAATGGGATAAGGCCAGTTCAGGCTCCTTCTCCTCTGCTGCCCAAGGACCTAGCTGGGGACATCCCCGTGGACACCTGGGATCCTTTCTAGAGCCAAGTCTCTAGCCAACCCTAAAATGGCTCTCTTAATGTAGATATCTTCTTCTCTGCTCCAATATCCACCCTTCCTCCATCTCCACCCTCCTAACCCCCCAAGTTCTCCCCAGTCCTTTCCTTCTCCCTTTTCCTTCCCCCTCCCCACTTCCCCCAACCCCACCCCCATCCCTACCCCTACCCCTGTGCTCCCAACTTTTGCCCAGCGATCTTGTTTGCTTCCAATTTACAGGAGGATCTATATATGTTTTTCTTTGGGTTCACCTTGCTATTAGGCTTCTCTAGGCTTGTGAACTATAGGCTTAATGTCCCTGTTCATGGCTAGAGTCCACTAGTGAGTGAGCACATACCATATTCATCTTTTGGGTCTGGGTTGTCTCAGTAAGGATAGTGTTTTCTATTTCCATCCATTTGCATGCAAAATTCAAGATGTCTTTTTTTTTTTTAACCGCTGAGTAGTACTCTAAAGTGTATATATTCCACACTTTCTTTACCCATTCTTCCATTGAGGGACACCTAGGTTGTTTCCAGGTTCTGGCTATTACAAATAATGCTGCTATGAACATAGTTGAACAAATGCTTTTGTAGTATGATTGGGGATCTCTTGAGCATATTCCCAAGAGTGGTATTGCTGGATCCTGAGGTAGGTTGATTCCCAATTTCCTGAGAAACTGCCACACTGATTTTCAAAGTGGTTACACAAGTTTGCAATCCCACCAGCAATGGATGAGTGTTCCCCTTACTCCACATCCTCTCCAGCATAAGCTATCATTAGTGTTTTTAATTTTAGCCATTCTGACAGGTGTAAGATGGTATCTCAAAGTTGTTTTGATTTGCATTTCCCTGATCCCTAAGAAGTTGAACACGACCTTAAGTATCTTTTGGCCATTTGAACTTCTTCTGTTGAGAATTCTCTGTTCAGATCATTACCCCATTTTTTTAATTGGGTTACTTAGAATGTTAATGCCCAGTTTCTTGAGTTCTTTATATATTTTGGAGGTCAGACCTTTTTCTCATGTGGGATTGGTGAAGATCTCCCATTCAGTAGGATGCCTTTTTGTCTTAATGACTCTGTCCTTTGCTTTACAGAAGCTTCTCAGTTTCAGGAGGTCCCATTTGTTCACTGTTGCTCTTATTGTCTGTGCCACTGGGGTTATACGTAGAAAGTGGTCTCCTGTGCCCATGTATTGCAGGCTACTTCCCACTTTCTCTTCTATCAGGTTCAGTGTGGAGAGATTTATATTGAGGTCTTTAATCCATTTGGACTTGATTTTTGTGCATGGAGATAGATAAGCATCTATTTTCATTCTCCTACAGGTTGACATCCAGTTGTGCCAGCACCATTTGTTAAAGATGCTTTCATTCTTCCATTGTATAATTTTAGCTTCTTTGTCAAAGATGAGGTGTTCATAGGTTTGTGGATTAATATTCGGGACTTTGATTCGATTCCATTGGTCAATGTCTCTGTTTTTATGCCAATACCAAGCTGTTTTCATTACTGTAGCTCTGTGATAGAGTTTGAAGTCTGGGATGGTAATGCCTCCTGAAGTTCCCTTATTGTATAGGATTGTTTTGGCTATCCTGGGTTTTTTGTTTTTCCATATAAAGTTAATTATTTTTCTCTCAAGGTCTATGAGGAATTGTGTTTGGATTTTGATGGGGGTTGCATTGAATCTATAGATTGCCTTTGGTAGAATTGCCATTTTGACTATATTGATCCTACCAATCCAGGAGCATGGGAGACCCTTCCATTTTCTGGCATCCTCTTCAATTTATTTCTTCAAGGCCTTAAAGTTATCGTCAAATAGATCTTTCACTTCCTTGGTTAGTCTTACCCCAAGATACTTTATGCTGTTAGGGCTATCGTGAAAGATGATATTTCTCTGATTTCTCTCTCTGCTTCTTTATCCTTTGTGTATAGTAGGGCTACTGATTTTTTTTGAGTTGATCTTGTATCCTGCCACTTCACTGAAGGTATTTATCAGCTGTAGGAGTTCTTTGGTAGAGTTTTTGGGGTCACTTATGTACACTGTCATATCATCTGCAAATAACGAAAGTTTGACTTCTTCCTTTCCATTTCGAATCCCCTTGATCTCCTTATGTTGTCTTATAGCTATTGCCAGAATTTCAAGGAGTATATTGAAGAGATATGGAGAGAGTGGACAGCCTTGTCTTATTCCTGATTTTAGTGGAATCATTTTGACTTTATCTCCATTTAATTTGATGTTATCTGTTGGCTTGCTGTATATTGCTTTTATTATATTTAGATATGATCCTTGTATCCCTAATCTCTCCAAGACTGTTGATTTCAGCCCTCAGTTTGATTATTTCCAGTCTTCTACTCCTCCTGGATTAGGTTGTTCAAGTCATCCTTTGCATATTTGCTGGATACTGGTGTTATCATGTTGCTTTTCAGATTGTCGGAGGAATTCTTGCATTGGCGTCTGCCCATCTCTTCCTTTGAATGCGGTCAGGAGAGTCTCGGTGGCTTGGTCTGATTTTTGCTGTGGCTGTGTACTTGGGGATTTTTCTTATTCTGCCCTCTCTTAGGTCCTCTCAGCACTGGAGTTGGCTCTCAGATCCTCTTCTCCCTGAAGTAGGCTGTGGTGGTGGATCTAAGGACCCCCTCTGGATGGATCTACTGGTACTGGATCAGGGACACTTGCTGGCCAAGGACCTTGCAGACAAAAGAGTGGGCTTGGTAAATGCCAGTTCGTGGAACAAAGAAACCCCTGCAGCCTTGCACTCATCACTTTGTCCCCAGAGCCTCAGCCCTAAAGCAGGCTGCGTTGGGGGATCCTAGGACCCCACAGATGGAAAGGGGTGCTTGGGGTAAGCTAAGGTGGGATAAGTAGAAAAGCCAGTAGCCGGGGAGAAGCCCCACTGAATGGCTAGAAAGTTTTGGGGATGGGAGGTGCCTGTACTCCCTTCCTGGGGTGTCTCAGACATCATCTTCTTTAGAGAGATTGAAATCTTTCAGATTCTGTTGGCTCTTTTGGGCTCCAGCTGCCAAAGTCTGGTAGTATCTGGCAATCCTGGGACAGCTTTCTCTCTCTCTCTCTCTCTTTCTCTCTCTCTCTGTCTCTCTCTCTTTCTCTCTCTCTCTCTCTCTCACACACACACACACAACAACAACAACAACAACAAAAACAAAAACAAAAACAAAAACAACTGAGTTGAAAACACTCAAACTGACATCCCCAATGCTTTTGCCAACAGACTTGTGCTTCTTCTCTGTTTCCCTTGGTCTATAACAAAGATGCCCTTTTTTAACAGTAGGTGCATCCGGGTGCAGGTCAGGATGTCTTGCTTCATGAAAAAACTGGGCATTTTAGTTCCTACCACTGATTGGGATCACATAATTTATCTATTCTCCACACAGAGCATCAACAACTATTATCCTGGCTGTGAGATCCTCATAGAAAGCATAAAGCCTGCGTTCATCATCTGCTCAATGTGTTTCAACAGGCAGTGACTGGTAGGAGGTATTCAGCTTCATCTTGACACAGTCAGCTGCCCCGGAGGCACCATGACAAAGAATAAGATTAACTTTTAATACCCGGTTTTTCTTTTACTTCTCCTTTATATTCTTTCTTGTCCCTTTGCTTCTTTAAAAAAGATTTTTTTCTACCAAAGCTATTTTTTTTTATGCAGAGACAAGACATGGTCTGCTCTAAGGAGACTTTTAAAATTCCAGGACCTGTCTCTTCAGTATTGTGCATCAAGACACTGTGATGTGCATGTAATGTTTATATTTATATGTAATTCAAGGGAAGTTTTTGTTCTAAGAACACCATAACTATAAATTTAAATCTATTGCCTTTTTCTTTTTTCTAGTATGTTATATAACTTGTCATAGTTCAGTAAATAAATTGGGGTTAGTAACAAAGAATCCCTGCAATCACAATCTTGCCATAAATTTTAATGCCTACATTGACTTAAGTTAAATGAAATATAGTCACAAGTGTATCCTCCTTACATAGTTTTCTCAAGTTTTTAGCAAAAGAACTAAATGTGTAAAATATCAAAACCAATTTCTTTTACTGAGAAGTTACTTGACAATCAGCTTCACTTGGGACAGGCATAGTCAACTTAAGAATGGGGTTTAAGATTTCATTGATATAAGAACTATGAGATTTCAGAAATGTTTTCCCATTGTTAAAAAATTAATAGAATGAAACTTGGCCCAAGAATGAGTCCCCCCCACCCTCTAACTGCCTTGTGAATCTCATAATAAAGCTGAAATATAGAAATCATGAAGCTAATTTTAAGGCATTGTTCCCAGGCATGGGAGAGAAGAATCCAAGCAACTCAGGTTTGCTCTGCCATTTGGTTAGTCTTGTCTGGGTCTGTGCAACTCAAAAACAGGAGAGCAAGTAATTGTTGAGACCTGGCTGGACACAGCACCATGTTTGTCTTCACTGAGTCTCTCCCAGACTCTGTTTTTCCAATTTTATTTGTCCCTTACTGGCTCAGTAAAAATATCTCAGGAAGAACAACCTCCAATGTCTAAATTTTTTCTTCTTATCTACCAGACTCTGTGGTCCCTTCTTCTTCAAGCTTCATCCTTATTCTCCATCAAGTGATTATTAGGTGTGTTTGGGAAAAAAAGGATGCTTTTCCTGTTTCTTCCATTGTGAAGCTGAAGTTTCTCTTTTTCAAGTTTAGAGAGTTAACCCTACTGGAAAGCCAGCCCATCTCTTTGAACCTGACCTGGATTTCCTTGATTCTTATCCCTAAAAGAACATTTTTTATAGATACTCTTTCTCAGACTTTCATGTGTCTTTGTTCTTGTCCCTCCTCATAGATCATCTTCTCTTCCTTCATTTTCTTTACTGATAAGCATTGCCAATGCCATTTCTCTTTTCTGTTCATCTACTTTTTTTTTCATACATTGTTTTGTTTTATTTTTTCCATTCAAGAACATAATTAAAGAAATAAAATTTTTACCTTTCTTCCCCTTCTCCAGGT
>PVIU01033614.1:0-12211 GCA_004026605.1 Ondatra zibethicus
TATAGCTAGGGTCCACTAATGAGTGAGTACATACCATAATCATCTTTCTGGGTTTGGGTTACCTCACTCAGGATAGCGTTTTCTATTTCCATCCATTTGCATGCAAACTTCAAGATGTCCTTGTTTGGCCTTGGACTTCTAACAGGGCAGGGCACCATGCCCTCTTTCAAGGAAGAAGGGGGAGGGAGGAGGGGTGGGGGGGTAGTGGGAGGGGACCGGGAGAAGGGGAAGAAAGGAAAAAAAAATTTATTTCTTTAATTATGTTCTTGAATGGAAAAAATAAAACAAAACAATGTATGGAAAAATAAATTTAAAAAAATTAGAGGAAAATTCATAAGCTTACTGAATATCACCTTCTTTTTTCCTTTAGGTCATTTTTTGTGTATAAGACATAACTATATGTACATATGTGATATATATTATGAAATTATAACTGTGTTTGAATAAATTACTTCCATAGTAAAAAAAAAAGATAGTTTCTTGGTTAGATTGGGAACCTGGGTATACTTCACTTTCTCAGTGCTCGGGTCTCGTTTGGCTTGAACTTGTACAGGCTCTATGCATGTTGCAGCCACAATCTCTGCTAGTTCACACATGCATCAGTCCTGTTGTGTGTGGACAAAGCTGTTTCCATCCCTCCTGACTCTCGCAATCATTCTGCCTCCTCTTCAGCATAGCTCTCTGAGCCCCAAGGACTGAGGTTTGTTGTAGACATCCCATTTATGATTTTAGAGTATTTCACAATCTCTTACTCTGTGCACATTGTCCAGTTGTGGGTTTTCATGTTTGCTTTCATCTACTGCAAGAAGAAGCTTTTCTGATGATGGCTAAATAAGGCAAACACCTATAGGTTTAGTAGAATATTGTTGGTAGTTACTTTTTTTTTAGCAGAGGAGTAGGATTTGTATTTCCCCTGGGCCCATGGTCTATCCAGTCTTAGATTAATGGCCACAAAAGCCTTTTTAAGCATAGACTCATTTCTATTTTATTTAGAAGGCAATGATTATTCAGTCTCATGTAATAATCACTCAAAGGAGTATTAAGAAAGATGACTTGTGGAGGAGAGCCCCAAAGAAGGGAAATAATATATATTATTATATAATAAATTTATATATGTTCTTTCTATATATAGGTATAGGTATGGAGAAATAGGAGAGAGACTGGAGTTCTATCTGGTAAAGTGGATCTTAAATCCAATAAATGGGTGGTTGGTCCTTCCGATGATGTTTGTGCTACTATTGCTTTAGCATGCCTTGAAGGTGGGTCAGAGATGTTGATCACAGGATTTGTATCTGCATTGATGTTTACCTTTCTCCTCTGGTAATATGAAAAGTACCTTCCAGTAGAAATGAACACTAGAAAATAGGGGTGAAGATTCTAGTTAGCCACCATCTTGACGTCTACATGGTCTATGAGATTGTAATTGTCCATAGACATCAGACCTACTGTAGAGAGCAACCAACAGCTCAGCAGTGGCCTGAGATGTGTTGTGGCTCCCTTGTGGACCCCTTGGCCAATAATCAACTAGATGTAGCCACTGGTGGCACTGGAATTTTCATTTATTGGAAAAAGATATCTGGTTGTGCCATTCACATCCCCATTTTTATTACTCCAATTAGATTTCTTTCATATAAGTTTATATTTTAAGAGGCTTACACAATGAAAGGTTTTGATATGACCCTTCCAATGTCCCTTAGTGTTAGTTGTCCATATACCCTCTCTTACCACTCTCATCCATCCTCCTTCCCATTTAATACTCCCACTCCTGTCTCTCTATAAGCATATATTCTATTTCTCTCTCTTAGAGGAAATGCCCTGCCAGCCAGCCATCTTCCTTAATACTCCTTTAGATTATTATTACATGAGGTTCAATAAAAGATCATTGTCTCCTAAATAAACCAGAAAGGAGACTTTGTTCAAAATTTGTCACCTTTGAACCCCTGAGATACTGTGCCCAATTATTGCTAACATTCTTGATTGTATCATCCAAGTTTTGAGATTTATCATAACCCTACCTGAAGAACTGTAAACATTGCTTAGAAGGAAAAACTCACTGTCATATTTACTAACAATTACCTAAATGCCAAAACCTATTATGCTTTTCTCCCAAATTCTCCAATTTCTAATATTTCTCATTTTCAACATCTCTGATCATGAAATTTGGATCATGTAAGATACTATGAGGAGCTGAATGGAAGCAAAATATTCAGAATTAATTGTCATTCTTACAACAGTCTCTGCACTTGATATGAATGAAGATATCAAGGCAGGGGAAGACATAGTATTCTTTGCTCACAAGATTTTGGGATCCTCATTAAAAGCTTTGTACATCATTCCAGTAAAATTCTAATTTTGCATTTTTATTCATATCATAAAGCAATATCTTAAGTTTAAAATTTTGGTTTTCAAGACAGGGTTTCTCTGTAGCTTTGGAGTATGTCCTGGAACTTGCTCTGTAGACCAGACTGTCCTCAAACTCACAGAGATCTGCCTTCCTCTGCCTCCTGAGTGCTGGGATTCAAGGTAACTTGGTTTTGGGGGGGGGGAGGGTTCTTTTCTTTTCTTTTTTTTTAGTTAAATTTAAAACTTTTAAAGTCTTTATTTTTTCAAAATACACTTTATACAAATTTGGAAATTCTATATTTTCTATTCTCTTCTTTCTTTGTAATGTTTTAGTAACCATGGCAAGATGGGTAGGCAAGCCCCTGAATATTGAGTGTATGTTTTTATTTTCTTAAGTATATGGATAGTTTGCCTGTACATATGTCAGTGCACCATGTGTATGCATGCCATCTGAGGAGAGAAGAAAAGGAAATTGAAATTCCTAAAACTAAAGATGCAGATGGTGATGAGCCAGCTACCATGTGAGTGCTGGGAACCAAACCCAAGTCCTTGGTAAGAGCCATCGGTGTTCTTAACGACTGAGCAATCTCTCGGCGCTCAATTATCATGTATAAAACACCCCTGAATCACACAATGTCATCTTTCTTTCAGGGCAACAGCTGCACATTGAGCCAAATTTAGACTGCTGAATAGCTGACGTGCAGAAACCAGAATTATAACCACAGGTAAAAATGGATACATTAGAGGTAAATTCTGTAGGAAAAAAAACAGAAGTAGAAAGCAATTATAAGGGGAGGGCTTAAATTAGGTATGAAGGGTTTACACTATTGATTAAGGCATCTTGAAAATCAATAAAGGAGTACTTTGTAGCAACCAACTTGCAGAAACCTTCAAGAAAAACCATCTCATTCAGTTCAAAGTTTAGAAACTTCTGCTTTCACAGGTAAAGAAGCCCATGCTATGTCATATGTGTGTATATATAAATACATATACATTAATTATAATATATAGTGAATCAAAGAACTACAAACTGAGAGACTAAAATCAAATGTCTTTGATTGGGTCTAGACAACATTTTAAAGAAGGAAAGTATTTTTTAAAATGTGAGAGTAAAAATTACAAAATGTATTTTGTTATATTTAACTACATTGTCTCATATTTTTTTACTACTTTGTAATTTCTCCAGAAAAAGACTTTCTATATTAAGAATTACAGCATACTATTGTATCCTTTTTCCCACATAGGCTAAGAATGCTTATTTTGAATAGGACTATATTAATTCACAAAGACTTTAAGATTTCTTCAGACTGTAACTTTCCCTCATTCTGTTGTACCCCCATTTCAACTAAGAACATATTTTATAAGTGAGTTTATAAGCAACCATTTCTATCAATCACATTCCTGGAAACCTATTTATGATAGCTTCACCATGTGAATTCGACAACATGCAAGTCAAGATCCGTGATAGTAACTGCCAAGGGCATCCACTGAACGAGATGCCAAGCAGTTGAATCGACTTGTAGCCATCACCCATTCCAGGAAAAATTTTTGTCTCTAGTGTTACAAAAAACAGGACAACTCATGGTTCCTTTGGTATAGTATGACTTCATAAGAGACTGGGTGTCTTGAGTCTCCCCGAAAGAAATATCTGCAGGGTACCATTAACTCAAGTAAAATCTGTGGATGTAGACTTCCTGATATCAGATATTAAGTAATAAGCAACCAGCCAAAGGGGATATCATGAATGCTGTTAAACCCTGGTGGAAAACCTTGGGAAATACATGAAAGTATGTGTTAATCTCCAAAAAGATCCACAAAGACTACTGCCAGAAGATACTGATGAGAATCTGAACATTGAGTAGAAGCAAAGGGTATCAATGCCACTTTAGCAAGTATACCAGTCAAGTAAGACATTTCTTTGTTGGGAATTGAGATGTGGGAATGTGACTGACCATATGCCTACGAGCAGAACAAGGTTTATCCTATGTGTGATGGCAGAGGTCTTTTAAACAACTTAATTTGAATTAGTTCTTAGGTATTTTAATTAAAGATGATAATCCTTTCTACTGAGTAAAGCGTTACTTGAGAAGCCAGAGGGTATATAGTAGATAACTCAGTATAAAAATAACCCTGAATAATGTAAAACACAAACAAAATAAAGGAAAGGTTTTCATGATTTGTTTCTAATATACCCGATAATCCTTAAATTCATTGTACTTACTTTTTCTTTTGTTGTACTAATTCTTAACTTTTGTGTAGTGCTTGGAGGCTACAGACTTGTAAAATCATGGTTTTCTTGGCTGAGACATCATTTCTGAATTGTTATGGCACCATCATCTACAAAAGAAGTATAATTCAAACTAGAATTTAAAAAAAAAAAGTTTGGTCCTCGTGACTGAGAGCTGACGACTCTCTTAGTTTCTCATTTTTTTTCTCCTCTAGTAGGATTCCTTTCCTCGTTCGATTTGCATCTGTTACTCTGTCAGGCTATATGTCTATCATGAAAGCAGTCACAAGGAACATGAAAATAGTCTTTGATTGGCCACCTGTCCCTGTACCCAGCTTGTGACACAGGTGGTGCTGGTGAAGACATGATGGATGTTCCCACCACACACAGTGGAGTGTATAGAAGTGGCTGCCCCAAGGAAGAGTACATTGCTCAAACAGCAAGAGGAAAATGGAATGGGCAACTGACATCACTTCTGATCACGCAGATGTAATGGCGCATGGTGAGTGGGTAACTGTTCAGCCGCAGGTCTCAAATAAGGTAGGACTGCTGTCTTCTCAGATTTTTGGTTCTGAGCCATCTCTCCATCCCCAGATTTCTGTCCTCGATAAAGGAAAATATCCTGGTAGAAAACAGAAGGAAAGATTGCAATGAAATTCCCAACATTTTTATGATCTGTTAAGGTTTTCAAAAATAGATTCACAATTTAGTTAACACCCTTCCCTCCAAAGAGTGAAGCAGAACTCTTGTCTGCTTGAGTGTGGGCTGGACCTCCTGACTTGCAAAATGAACAGAAGGTTGTGAAACTGATATTTGACTTCTGAGGCTAATTCACAAGGAAGAGTTTCTTCCCCCTCTCTCAGAATATATATATATACACACACACATATATATGTATATATATATATATCTTCTTATATATATATATATATATATCAGGAAAATCAGTAGCCACTTCATGAAGATTTGAGCACCCTCTTGGAAGAGCTATGTGGAAATGGTCATGAAACAAAGCTTTCTATCAATATTCAAGAACGATTTGAAACTACCTTGGAATCCTGTCTCCTCTCCCTATCAGTTTTTTTTTTTTAGAATGACTGGTCATTCGTGACTAAATGAATGCTAATGTACCTTGCTAAAAACCCAGATCTACAGAGAATAATTCACACTTGTCATTTTTAACCATTAAGTTTCAGGGTTATCCCTTACACAGAAATAGTTCAGTACTACACATGCCCACTAAAGTTCATAGTAGATTCTCTGGGAATAAAAAGTCAAGAAATTGTGGTAAGTAACTTGTCTTCAATGAGACTTGGCACAACCTTAATATGATAATATAACTGGATTTACAGAAATGAAAAGGAGACAAAGAGAAAGAGACGGAGGAAAGACAATCCTTGTGATTGCTCAAGCTTCCTCGATGGTGTAATGCTGTTATTTTCAACTCTATGTTTCTAAAGCATTTGGAAAACTCTGGCCCTAGAGCATGTTTTGGGAAAGATAGAAAATGTACTGATTGTTCTCTCTTTCTCTCTCTCTCTGTCTCCCTCTGTCTCCACCCTCTCTCCTTTACACAAGTAGCATAATATAACATGAGGCCAGATCACCTAACTGACCAGGATAGCCTGAAGCATTGGCTTCAGAAACATTTAAAGAAGAAACACAAATTTTAGTAACAAAAGTAAATAAAGATTAGGTGTAATACTCAAACATAAAAATGTTAAACCCAAACAAAGGGCTACTCATGACCCATGTCACCACACAATGATGACAACTCCTCCCAGGTTGTCGGCACAGGTATGAGCACATCCTCCTCCCGTCGGACTTCCAAGCACTAAGATGCTCTGTGCACATGCGCAAGGTAGAACTTGGCATATCCTCTTGTTTTGTTGTTTTCAGTGCTGGGCTTTGAACCCAGCCAGAGACCTGTGTATGCTGGGCCAATGTTGAGCTGTGTTCACAAACCATGTTAAGTCATCATTTGGGCTCATATTATGAAAAGATATCTAGATTAGTACATAGAAGCTCTCAGCTCTCTGCTTCTAGTCAAATCTCACAGAGTGGGATACTGCAGCTCAGTGTCCTCTCTGGTGAGGGGTATCATAGAATGTGATATCTTAGCTTTTGTGCAGACAGACATTTTCCTTATAGATATTTGAAGTCTCCAGGGGTGGGAGCCGTAACTTTGTTCTTAGGCCGTAGAGAATAGAATATAGCACAGCAAGGCCTGATGAAAGATAAAGAGTCAAGGTCTGAATCACCCGGCCTGTGAACACAGCTGAAGGGTGCTGGATTTGAACCCCCTAGGAAGCATGGAAGGTGGAGACACTGAGAAAGAAGGAAGGAAGATGGATGTGGAAAACAATCCTGCCCCAATTGTGAAACCCTGGGCTAATCCATAAAAATTCGTCCCATGGAAAAATCAGTTTCTCATTGGTGTGTTGGCTTATTAATTTACAAATTGAAAATCAATCCACATATATTTTTAACGACATCCCGATTTTCTTTATGGAGTTGAGTGTGTTTCACAGAATGAAGCCAAGAACCCTCTGATTTTTTTGTCTCTTCAGATACTATTTATTCATCCCCAAAGCTGTATGGACAAATGTTAATTTGGTTTGTTTGGAATCGCTTTCGTCTTCAGTTTTTCTCTTCGTTGTGAGAAGCTTAGGATTTTAGGACTCAGCCTTCTTTTCAAACTGAACAGAGATCTGAGCAGTAGGATTGTCACAGAGCCCCAGTGTGACTTTTGTCATAGCGGCAGCCTGTGTACAGCTGCCGGTCAGCCTGGCGTCCTCCTCAGCAACTCAGCACAGGACCCTCTATTTTCTGCTCTTCTATATGAATGAGCGCTTTCTCGGGAAAATGTTATGTCTATAGTTATCTCAGTGCTGCTCATTTCTTCTCCCATCCAGCAGGGACCACTTATGGGAAAAGTAGGCGCTAGCTCTTGACTTTTTTTTTTTTTAGGTATTTATGAATATTGTTCTCACCTGGTCTTATTATTCTTTTCAGCTCTATCTGACCTGTTTCTTCTCTCAAGATTCCATAGTATGAATGGCCCCATAATTCATGGATAAACCTATTTTTGCTTTTGGTTTTGGTTTTTTCCTAAACTAATCCAAAGAATATATGAACAAGATGAATTTGGTCCCTAGACTGTCATGATGAATCTTATTTTATTAGTTTACAACCATGACGTAGGACTAAGAATATGTCCATAGGATAATCAACTTGTTAACAATCAAAAAGCATCATTTTCTTTACTGGGTACTTATTTTAACAAGGTTATGACCCTCCAATGGGGAAGACTTTGCTTTTTTCATCTTTTCCTTAATAAAAGCTCCACGATTTGTCTCAACTACCTAAGAATGAGCTTAAATGTGTCATCTTTTTCTATGCTGTCTTCTTGTTTTCTGAGTAAGAGCAGTAAACCAGACTCAAAAGGTAATAATGGAACACTCACTCAATTAAAATAGAAGATAAATTGTAGTTGACAGGATGGCTGATGGACTGGTAGGACATTGACAGAGGTAGGATCTGAAAGTCAGAATGGAGATAGCTCCCTTCTACCAGGAACTGTATCTGTTCAGTCTTCAACTGGACACTACTGCTCAGGAACTTGAATGTCACTGACAAATTAAAGCAAGGTTAGAGGGTGGTAATGGAAGAAGCAGAGGGACTTGCAATGATCTTGTGTGAGGAATAAAGAAAGCAGGACTGTTCAGTCAAGGGAAATTCAAGGGGAAAAAGAATTTTCTTCACATATTTGAAAGGATGCATTTAGAATAGGGATTGAATTTCTTAGCAAGGTTTTGAAGATATAATCTAAAAGGGAAATTTTAAAGAAAATATCATCTGAACTTTTAAAAGGAGTTTTCTAAAAAAAAAGGTGAGTATGCAAAGTCATGTATTTAAAGAGATTTATTTATTTAATTTAGCATGTGTTTGTGTGTGTGCATATGTGCATGCATGTGCATTTGTGTGTCCGTTCATTTGCATGTGTGCACCTATGTGTATGCACATGTGTGTGCATGTGTGTACATGAGTGTTTGTGTGTGCATGCATGTTTGTGTGTACATGTGTTCATGCATGTTTATGTGTGAATGTGTGTATGTATATGTCCGTGTGTGTATGCATACAAATGTGCACCGTTGTGTTAGAGGGCAGAGGGCAACTGCAGTAGCCAGTATTTTACTTACACGTTGGGATCCTGGGGATCAAACTCAGGCTGATAGTCTTTGTGGAAAGCCTTCTGACCCTGTGGACCATCTCACTTTCTTTGAATTCCTTCTTTGCAGAGTTGTTAGACCACAGTATAGTAGGTATATTAGGCAGCAAATTGCAATGTTATATGGGACACCAGATTAGGCTAATTGCTCCCAGAAAAAAAAATTTATACACCAGGAATTATCTTCAAGATAGGAAACAAAAATACTTAGTAACAACTTTCAACCCAAAACAAAGTCAAATATCATTTTATAAAATAAACTGTGTTTTAATTTTTTAAAGAATAGGAAAACCAGTACATTAATTAAAGACAGTCATTCCAAAATTGTAAAAACCCAATGCTTTAAAAAGATAAACTTCTAACCAAATAAAATAAGGAGATAACATGGCATGTCCCTTTTTTTCTTTGACAAAGGATGGAAGAATCCTTGTTTTTGATTGCTGTGACCATCATTTGGAAATTCTTGAACTTTTACAGTCCTTTTTAAAAATCCAAGTTGTTAGGTGATCGTGGCAATCCAAAAGCATAAACTATGTTCTTCTTGCAGGGCATATTAATGATCAAACATAGGAAAAGTCACCCACAAAATCCTCTAGAATTAGAATGAACTCGGTATTGGACTGTTCTTGTTGACAGAGAACAGCATCTTATACTGGAAGCAAGCTGTAACACTGTGGTTTTCTAAATATTCTTTTAATGTAATGAAAGTAAAATATGAAAATGCGTAATTGCTTAGCACTGTACAGTTATTGGTTAAATGGTGCAAATCCTCTCTCTTTTGGTGGGATGGCGGGAGCTAAGCAAGCAAACTAACATACCTCTTATTTCAGTTTGTTTCTCTGTACCTACGACAAATGGCTAAAAGCAACTCAGCGAAGAAAGGGCTTATTTCCTCTTATAGTATGTAGTCCATCATAAAAAAGAAGAGAGGGTAGAAGCTCAAGACAGGAACTTGGAGGTGGGAACTGAAGAGGCCATGGAAGAGGGACGCTTAGTGCTTGCCCTTGCCCCTCTGCAGCACACTCAGCCTTTTTTTTTTTTTTTTTTTTGATTTTTTAAGACAAGGTTTCTCTGTAGCTTTGGAACCTGCCCTGGAATTAGCTTTTGTAGACCAGTCTGGCCTCGAACTCACAGAGATCCCTCTGCCTCTGCCTCCTGAGTGCTGATTTTAAAGGCGTGCGCCACCACTTCCTGACTTAGATCGCTTTTTTTTTTTTTACAACCCACAATCACCTGCCTAGGGGCAGCACTGTCCCCAGTGGGCTGGGCTTCCTCACATCACTAGTTAGTCAAGAAAATGTCCCCACAGGCTTCCCTACAGGCCATCTGATGTGGGTGTTTTCTCATGGAGGGTCCCTCTTCCTAGACGATTCTAGCATGAGTTAGCTAAGGTGACAAACTGACCAGTACACCAGCTTCCTTAGCCACTTGTCTCTTTGCTGTGGGAAAAATACCCCCCAAAAAACAATATTTATAAGAGGGATTTTTGTTTTGTTTTGTTTTAAAGATCAGGAGATACAGTCCATCATGGCAGAGAAAATACAGTGACAGGAGGAGAAGATAGCTGGTCACATTGCATCCATAGTCAGGAAGAGAGCACAGAATGCTTCTTCAGAGCCTTCTTTTTCTATTTAGAATAGAAGCCCAATCCATCGTATAGTATGTTCACAGATATCCTCACAGACATATCCAGGGATTTGGTTCCATGGCTTTTCTAAGTACCATCAAGATGACAGTCAAAATTAAGTATCATAAGTCTTGATAACTTCAGAAGGAGAATAAAATCCAGCACTCACTTGGTAGAAACAGTGACTCTATCCAGGAAACTCTCTAACAATTCTTAATATTTCAAGTAACAAAATTACATCTTCAACTAAATTTCCAGCTGAAGAGAAGTTACAAAGTAATGTTCAGAGTGTCAGTCCTGCTTAAAACTACTTCACCTGGATTTTTACCCCTTTCTCCAATTTTCCTTGAAGTATACATTGTACAGCTATTGTATAAATTATTTCAGGAAGATATTTGTGAAGTAAAGGCTTATATGGACTTAGTTTACTTAAGAATTAAAAACAGGCATGTATAGACATATTGCCTTCCACACATGCACACACACACACACACACACAATACTAGTGCTGGCAGCAGTGTGGAACTGTGACTAGGGAAAGGGGCAAGCAACACTGCACCAGCTTCTACCCACCGCTATGTCAATGCACATAAATTCTAATTTGTAACACCCCTGCAGTTCCATTGTATGGCTCCATTAGTCTATGCATGAATTATTTACACATGATACATCATAATGGCATCAGAACCATTTATGATATCAATTCATACTATTACGGAACAGGTAATCTTCAGCTGTCCAACACAACCTGTGTTAATTAGATCTCCAAGAAACTTCGCTAGTCAATCATTTCCATGAAGCCCGTTCCTGCCCCATCTCCTCCAGTGAGCCTCCCTCTCACTCCATTCTGCGTCTTTCATTTTCACCCTACCTATGGACTAAATGACATAATTGAGTGGTTAAGACATAAATCTTTGTGTTGCTTTGCAGATTTAACTCTTGCATCCCCGAGTAAATGTCGGTTGATTATTGAAGGACAAAACCATGATCTCATGGTTTCTCTTGTGTAACTTCCACAGTTTCTAGCAGTGCTATAAATGCAGTAAATTTCCAGGACACTCTAACTGAATGACTGAACTTCCTCCACTCAGAAGGGTGGCTTGCAAACTTCTACATGGTGGGTTTATTTGACAGATTCATTTTGAAGAATCACAGAAGTTTTGGAAGGAGGTTTAACATTGTTATGAAATGTTAGTCATACTTTGTTTTATTTTCTTCCAATTAATTAATTGAAGACACATTTTTTTCTGTAACATTGATGAAAACTTCATTGCTTTTAGGTTAAGATGTGTAGAGGTTCCATGGCATACTGACTACCATAAGCAGTCAGCTTGTTACTATTTTTCCACTCTATAATTCTTCAGGGCATATAACAATGGGCCATTACAACAGAGTTCTTACAGTGGAAAGGCAATGTATGAGCCTTTCCTGCTTGGATTTTTGTTAACTTGACACAAACTAGAGTCGTCTGAGAAGAGGAGCCTGAACTGAGAAAATGCCTCGTCCCCTTGCCTATAGGTAGGTCCGTGGGGCATTTTCCTGATTAATGACTTATACAGGAAGCCTATAGGTAGGTCTGTGGGGCATTTTCCTGATTAATGACTTATACAGGAAGCCTATAGGTAGGTCCGTGGGGCATTTTCCTGATTAATGACTTATACAGGAAGCCTATAGGTAGGTCCGTGGGGCATTTTCCTGATCAATGACTTATACAGGAAGCCTATAGGTAGGTCCGTGGGGCATTTTCCTGATTAATGACTTATACAGGAAGCCTATAGGTAGG
>PVIU01033615.1:0-12211 GCA_004026605.1 Ondatra zibethicus
CAGAGCAGACACAGAGCAGGCAGGCCTGGCAGCAGCCTGAGAGGCAAACCTCCTGTGCAGAGGAAGAGCCTAGGCCACAGCAGAGACATGGAGCTCTCCTCAGCCCCTCTGCACAAAGGGCAGCTGCCCTGGAGGGGACTCCTGCTGGCAGGTGAGGAGACATTGCTCAGGGGTGTGGACAGCAGGGGAGCTCAGAGACTGGATGGGGTCTCCTGGGAGGGGGACTGTGTCTGAGAGGAGACATCTGGCTTCTGCTTGAAGCCTTAGAGTAACAGGAAGCTCGCAGTGAATGCCAATTGGTAAGTGGGGAGGAAAACTCAGGGGCTCCCCACTGTAAGTTTATCAGCCCTGGCCTCTGTACCCTGAGGCCTGACTTCCACAGCTGTGTCAGGGTGACTCTCCAAGTAAAACTCAAACTGGGGCCAGTAAACAGGGTCATTTCATACACAGGACCCTGAGGAATCCGCAAATAAACCCCAGGCTCTGGGACACTGGTTTGCTCACAGGTGTCTGAGCCTGTTCCAGGCAGTGGGGTTTAAACAAAAATTAAACCAGCCCTCCTCGCAGAGTCCTGGACAGGAAGACAGAGCAGCAAGGACATCTAGAAGGTGGGGTGGGGTTGACAAGGACTTCAGAAGAAACAGAGCTGGGAAGGTCAGAAAATGAAGGCACGGAGTCTTTAGAGGAGGAGGTCAGAGAAGACATGCCTACACTCACCAAAGATTCTGAGTGTAAGCAGGGATCTGAGGGAGTGAGGGGTGAGCTGTTCAGACACCCGAGAAGACAGTTTCATTCAGTGGAAAGATTCAGGGGTACTGAGGAATGGGGGTGATGCTGCTGACCTCCCCCCAACAGGACTCACACACACCAAGGCTGAGAGTTGAACACACTGTGGTCTCCATTTCTACCAAATGCAAAGATCTAATATTGATAGATTTTTCTCTCTTCCCCTTAGCCTCGCTTTTGAGCTACTGGAGCTCTCCCACCACGGCCCAGCTCACTGTGGAAGCAGTTCCGCCCCACGCTGCTGAAGGGGCGGATGTTCTTCTACTTGTCCACAATCTGCCAGAGACACCCCAAGTCTTTTACTGGTACAAGGGACAAACTGTGAATAGCAGTAATGAAATTGCAAGATTCATAACGTCAACTAGTGTAAATATTTCAGGACCTGCATACAGTGGCAGAGAGACGATATACCCCAATGGATCCCTGCTCTTCCAGAATGTCACTCAGAATGACACCGGAGTCTACATGCTGCAAATGCTAATGCAAAACTTTGATACTCAGACAGCATTCGTGCAGTTCCATGTCCACCGTAAGTAATTCTCTGTAGCCTCTGGGTCATGGGTAGAGCTAATCCTACTTCACACAGAATTGTCAGTGTTGAATGACTCTGTGTTATGGTCCCACATTGTGGCTCAAGCCTTTAGTAAAAGACACAGAGTGGAGGAAACAGCAATAAATCAGGATTCCTCACTGGAATCCAACCTCAGAGAGAGGGGGTGAGGTAATCAGCCCAGGCATGTCAGACTCTGCCCAGGGTCTTAGATGCTCATCATGAACATGGCCTTGAGAAAGACCCTTCAGGACTCAGGCAGGGCCTGGCTGAGGAAACCATGAGATTCTCACAGAGACATGAACACCCAAAGCTTTGCTCCAGATCTCTGTCCCAGACTGGACCAGGAATCCTGAGAAGCTTATAGACAGGGTTGGAATTTGACCTCCTGTTGGAGCTGACAGGGGACAATGATTGCTTGTAGGCTGGTAGCCTGCTGACCCCCAGCCTGTGAGAGCCATGTCTGAGGCAGGTCATCTGGGCATCACCTCCTGAGACTCAGTGTGCTCAGCATAGGTGGAGGGGTATGAAAGGCAGCCAGCCAGCTGTCCTGATGGTCTTCTAGAGCCCTAATGAGATGGGAGGAAAAGTGTACAAATGGCAGCTCCTTGCCTCCGGGGGTCTAGCCCTGGGATTATTTCCTGCAGGCAAATATAGGAGACACTGTATGGTTGAAGGTCGGTCACTGCTCACATTTTAGGTGAACTTGCAGGCAACGATCATTTACCCTGTGTCCTATTCTAGGGAAATTGAGACAGGAAACACAGTCACTGAGTCAGGGTCACACAGGCCATGGGTGGCACAAGCTATCTGTCCACAGTCACATCTCTAGCCTTCCTAACGTGGAGACTTTGTTAGGTGACCTGGAATCTTATAGATCATTTCCTAGACTCAGACTTCTTTTATGATTTCCTGATTCATGTCAATCAAAATCAAACTCCTGACAAGAAAGGCCCAGCTGAAGCCCAGCCTGACCTGAATGCCAGCCAGATCGTGATCTGTGGGGATCTCTGACGGGCTGTCAGCTTCTCAGGGAAGCTCAATGGGAAGACTAATCATGACCTATCTGTAGGAGAACCCTGAGCAGCAAAGGCTGGGAGGACGCTGGTCCTCACTGAGCAGTGGAGGTCAGTGCAGCTGGAGGGACTCGCACAGTGTGTCCTAACATGAAATGTGTTAGTGAGGACCAGGAGATAACATGAAGGATGTCTGTGATTCCAAGTCTCGAGTCTGTCCATCACCACACAGTGCTGTTCTATTCCCTCCTGGGAAAGCTCTTGCTTCTCCCATACACAGCACAGGAGGCCCCATTGTCTCTGAGAGCTCAGCTACTCCATCTGCCTGTAATTTGCTTCCTGCCTGATTCTTTGAGGACCTAGGTTGGTGGGGAGCTAAGAGACATCACTGAATAATCAGAATCTGGAGTAGTGAACAAATCTGATGAGGGATAATTCTAAATGATCAAGAACTGGTTTTAAATATATCCACACCTGAAATTTTAGTTTTCTGACATTTTCTGGATGCTTTTAAACTGACTGTTGTTTGATAAAAACAAACAAACAAAAACTATGTTTGTCAGAAGTACTAGATTATTAGATTTCCAAAAACTTCTAGGAATGCAAAAATAACTTAATAACTTCTTCAATTGATCTTAAAGCTACATAATTATAGTCTATTTTAAAATAAAAGCACATTCTTCCATAACTTAGATCTTATGACAGACTCAGATATGTCATTTTTGTTTAATTTGATGAGATAATTTTTAAAATTTATTTTCACTTTGAATAGAAAACAAGTTGACAGAGATTCAAACATTATCACAAAGACTCAAATAAACACCTCCAACTATTCTTTAAAAAAAAAAAATAAAGAGGCCCTTGCAAGAATCAGAGGCACCACACAGGGCAACCTTCTCTCTGTTGTCTGCACACACAGCACCGCTACCCAAGCCCAGCATCACAAGCAACAATTCCAATCCCATGGAGGGTGAGGACTCAGTAGCATTAATGTGTGAGCCTGAGACTAAGAATACAAGCTACCTGTGGAGGAGAAATGGCCAGAGCCTCTCAGAAGGTGACAGGCTGAAGCTGTCTGAGGACAACAGGACTCTCACTTTACTCAGTGCTGTGAGGAATGACACAGGACCCTATGAGTGTGAAACCCAGAACCCAGTGAGCACCGCCCAAAGTGACCCATTCACTCTGAACATTACCTGTGAGTATTGTCTGCTTCATCCTGGCTACATCTGTCTATACAAACGGTTAGAGCTAGGACACTCAGTCCCCTTGGGTTGGAGACACGTACCTAGGCTGGGCAGGGCCTGCTGTCCCAGCACGAGTACATGCAGCCAGGCCCAGAATTGAGCTGGAATGGGCTGGAGGGATTTCTCCTACCTAGAGAGGCTCAGGTGATGGAGACAAGGGACATCTCAGACTCAGGTTCAGTGCACACGTGAGTGTGCAGTGGGGATGTTTGTGTGCTGTGCTCGGGATGGATCAGGGCTTGTGCCTGCTGCATGAATACTCTGCTACTAATCTGCACCCCAGCTCTGGGTGGGATCTGCTCAGCTGAGGTTATAGCACAGCTCAGAGAGATACTATGGCCTTCTGCAGACCAGGATTGCCCTTCCCTCTGCTGACATCACATGTGTCTTTGTTCTGTTTGCTCCAGATGGTCCAGATGTCCCGATCATATCCCCCTCAAATACTTATTTTCATTCAAGGACAAACCTCAACCTCTCCTGTCAAGCAGCCTCTAACCCACCAGCACAGTACTCCTGGTTTGTCAATGGAGAGCTCCAGTCATCCTCCCAAGAGCTCTTTATCCCCAACATCACTACTACTAATAGTGGATCCTATACCTGCTTCGTCTATAACTCTGTCACTGGCATCAATAAGACCACAGTCAAGAACATTGAAGTCCTTGGTAAGTGGATCTCTGAAATATCAGCGCCAGGTTTGGAGTGGAGTCTTTTGGCTTTCTGGGAAGATGCAGAAGAACTCAATTTCCAGCCTATGTCTATGAGAACAAGCAAAACTCCATTCTCCCCTGAGCGTCCTGCTCCATCCCTAGGTCTGATCTTCTCCTGCTGCTCTGACTCCTGGCTGATAGGGGCGGAGCCTGGAGTGTGAGGAGGAGCTTCTCCCAGCCTTGGAAACCTCAGGTTGTGGGAGGGACTTCCCAGGGGAGGGAGGGCCTTAAGGTCAAGATTTCTTTCTGTCACTAACACAGGCTTTCCTGTCCCCTCCATTTTCTTCTTATGACCTCCATGACTTAGAGGAACACCTGGGGCTCTACTGTGCTCACTTTCTTTTCCCCCAAATGTGAGGAGAAAACTCCCTCCCCACATTGGGGACCAGGAGTTCAGAACTCTGCTCCTGTCTCAGGGGTGACTGGCTGAGCTCTGACTCCACAGGAGGGAAAGAGAGGGTGGAGAGGCACCTGGGAGCCTGGTTCTGACTCAGGTTAAACCATGTCACTGACTACTTGATGATGCTTTCTCCCTTACTTTTCTCATGTTCTCTGTGGTATTTAATCCATCTCCATGATGCAGGATTAAGATTTCACTTTACCCAAATTCTTTCTTTCTTTCTTTCTTTCTTTCTTTCTTTCTTTCTTTCTTTCTTTCTTTCGTTCTTTCTTTCTTTTGGCTTTTCAAGACAGGGTTTCTCTGTGTGATATTAGTGCCTTCATGGAACTCACTCTGTAGCCCAGGCTGGCGTTGAACTCACAGAGATCCACCTAACTCTGCCTCCTGAGGGCTGGGATTAAAGGTGTGCGCCACCACTGCCCAGCTAAAATAGAAATTCCCTGGTTTGGGATTTCGCTCAGTTTAGGTGTAGGCTTCAACACCTTTAAGATTAGCTAGGCCATCTGAACCCCATGACACATTATTTAACGAAAAAGAAACAGAAGGATATTTTATGATGGAGAGACATGACAGTTCACACTCACAGAAACTGTGAGCAAGAGTTTGCACAAAAATCAATGGGGAAAACATTCTCCCAACATGAGATTTGTGGAAATGTGGTCTGAAGGGGCTTCTAGTGTGGATCCTGCACACATACCCTGAGTCAAGGTTCACTATGGGCGGTCAGGGTAAGAAGGTTCAGCTCTCTCTTTACAGATTGTATCTTAAACCCAAACTTGCAATCTTCCATAGGGCCATATCATTCTGTGGGCCCTGTGAGCTGGCTGAGATCTCTGAGGATGAAGGACTCTCAGCCATCCCCTCTACTGTTTATCCACAGAGCCAGTGACTGTGCCCTTCATCCAAGTCAGCAACACCACAGTCAAAGAACTGGACTCTGTGTTCCTGAACTGCTCCTCAAATGACACTGGGATCTCCATCCAGTGGCTCTTCAATGGCCAGAGTCTGGGGCTCACAGACAGAATGAAGTTGTCCCTGAACAACAGCACCCTCAGCATAGACCCTGTCAAGAGGGAGGATTCTGGGGAGTATCAGTGTGAGGTCTCCAATCCAGTCAGTTTCGAGAGGAGTGACCCCATCCAGTTGGACATAATAGGTGAGTCACCTCCCCTCCCCTCTTTACCCTATAGTGTTGGGGCTGGGATAAATTCTTTATCAGCAGTGTGCAAAATGGGTAAAAGTCATGAGAAAAAAAACATGGCCCAAGATTCGAATACAGCCGGGCAGTAGGTGATGCATTCCTTTAATCCCAGCACTCAGGAGGTTGAGGTAGGCAGATTATCTGTGAGTTCAAGCCCAACCTGATCTACAAGAGTAGCTCTGGGACAAGGTCCAAAGCCAAAGCTACAGAGAAACAAGTCTCATAAAACCAAAAAAACAAATAAAGATTCAAATACAGTAGTCATCTTTGTGATGGATACATGTTAATCTCGTTTTTTATTTTAATTTATTTTTCCATTCAAAATTTGACTCTTCCTCCACTTTTCCCATTGCCCACCTGCTCCCTCACTTGCCAATACCAAGCTGTTTTCATTACTGTAGCTCTGTAATAAAGTTTGAAGTCAGGGATGGTAATGCCTCCGGAAGTTCCTTTATTGTAGAGGATAGTTTTGGCTATCCTGGGCTTTTTGTTTTTCCATATAAAGTTAGTTATTGTTCTCTCAAGGTCTATGAAGAATTTTGTTGGGATTTTGATGGGGATTGCATTGAATCTATAGATTGCCTTTGGTAGAATTGCCATTTTTACTATACTGATCCTACCAATCCAGGAGCATGGCAGATCCTTCTATTTTCTTGTATCCTCTTCAATTTCTTTCTTCGAGGCCTTAAAGATCAAATACATCTTTCACTTCTTGGTTAGTGTAACCCCAAGATACTTTATGCTATTTGTGGCTATCATGAAAGGTGATGTTTCTCTGATTTCCCTCTATGCTTCTTTATCCTTTGTCTATAGGAGGGCTACTGATTTTTTTGAGTTGATCTTGTATCCTGCCACATCACTGAACATATTTATAAGCTGTAGGAGTTCTTGGTAGAGTTTGTGGGGTCACTTATGTGCACTATCATGTCATCTGCAAATAACAAAAGTTTGACTTTTTCCTTTCCTATTCGAATCTCCTTGATCTCTTTATGTTGTCTTATAGCTATTGTTAGAACTTCAAGCACTATATTGAAGAGATATGGAGAAAGTGGACAGCCTCGTCTTGTTACTGATTTTAGTGGAATTGCTTTGAGTTTCTCTCCATTTAATTTGATGTTAGCTGTCGGCTTGCTGTATATTGCTTTTATTATATTTAGATATGGTCCTTGTTCCCCTAATCTCTCCAGACCTTTAACATAAAGGGGTGTTGAATTTTGTCAAATTCTTTTTCAGCATCTAATGAAACGATCATATGGTTTTTTTCTTTCAGTTTATTTATATGATGAATTACATTGGTAGATTTTTGTATGTTGAACCAGCCCTGCATCTCTGGGATGAAGCCTACTTGATCATAATGGATAATATTTTTGATGTGTTCTTGGATTCGGTTTGCCAGTATTTTATTTATTTATTTATTCGGTTTGCCAGAATTTTTGCATCGATGTTCATGAGTAGATTGGTCTGTAATCTCTTTGTTGGTTGAGCCTTTGTGTGGTTTTGGTATCAGGGTAACTGTAGCTTCATAAAAAGAGTTTGGCAATGACTCTTCTGTTTCTATTATGTGAAACACATTAAGGAGTATAGGTATTAGCTCTTCTTGGATGTTCTGGTAGAATTCTGCATTAAAACCATCTGGTCCTGGGCTTTTTTTGATTGGGAGGTTTTTGATGACAACCTCTATTTCCGTGCGACTTATAGGTCTATTTAAATTGTTAACCTGGTCTTGATTTAATTTAGGTATATGGTACTTATCTAAAAAACTGTCCATTTCTTTTACATTTTCCAATTTTGTGGCATACAGGCTTTTGTAGAAAGACCTAACGATTCTCTGAATTTCCTCAGTGTCTGCTGTTATATCCACCTTTTCATTTCTGATTTTGTTAATCTGTGTGTACTCTCTATGCCTTTTGATTAGTTTGGACAGGGGTTTGTCTATCTTGTTGATTTTCTCAAGGAACCAGCTCTTTGTTTCATTGATTCTTTGGATTGTTTTCTGTGTCTCTATTTTGTTGATTTCAGGCCTCAGTTTGATTATTTCTTGTCTTCTACTCCTCCTGAGTGAGTCTGCTTCTTTTTTTCTAGAGCTTTCAGGTGTGCTTTTAAGTCACTAATGTGTGCTTTCTCCGTTTTCTTTATGTGGGCACTCAGTGCTATGAACTTTCCTTTTAGCACTACTTTCATGGTCTCCCACAGGTTTGGGTATGTTGTGTCTTTATTTTCGTTGAATTCAAGGAAGAGTTTAATTTCTTTCTTTATTTCTTCCTTGACCCAGGAGTGGTTCAGTAGTTGACTGTTCAGTTTCCATGAGTTTGTAGGCTTTCTGGGGGTGGAATTGTTAAATTCTAACTTTACTCCATGGTGATCCGATAAGACACAGGTGGTTACTCCAATTTTTTTGTATCTGTGGATGTTTGCTTTGTTACCGAGTATGTGATCCATTTTTGAGAAGGTTCCATGAGATGCTGAGAAGAAGGCATATTCTTTCCTGTTTGGGTGGAATGTTCTATAGATATCTATTAAGTCCGTTTGATTTATTACATCTGTTAGTTCTCGTATTTCTCTTTAAGTTTCTTTCTTGTTGACCTGTCCATTGGCGAGAGAGGAGTGTTGAAATCTCTTACTATTAGTGTGTGGGGTTTGATGGTGCTTTGAGTTCTAGTAATGTTTCTTTTACATATGTGGGTGCCTTTATATTAGGGGCATAGATATTCAGGATTGAGACTTCATCTTGATGGATTATTCCTGTTATGCGTATAAAGTGTCCATCTCCATCTCTTCTGATTGATTTTAGTTTGAAGTCGATTTTGTTCGATATTAGTATAGCCACACCCGCTTATTTCTTAGGCCATTTGATTGAAAAACCTTTTCGCAACCCTTTACTCTGAATTAATGTCTGTCTTTGTGGTTGAGGTATGTTTCTTGTAAACAACAGAATGTTAGATCCTCTTTTCGTATCCATTCTCTTAATCTGTGCCTTTTTATAGGTGAAGTGAGTCCATTGATATTAAATGATATTAATGACCAGTGGTTGTTAACTCCGGTTATTTTTTTTGGGGGGGGGAGTTTGTGTGTTTCCCTTGTTTGAGTTGTACTGGTGGGTGTTGTTAGATGTCTGTGTTATTATGTGTGTTGTTTGCTTCTGTTAGTTGTGGTTTCCCTTCTAGTACTTTCTGTAAGGCTGGGTTTGTGGCTATGTATTGCTTAAATTTGTGTTTATCCTGGAATATCTTGTTTTCTCCATTGATGGTGAAAGAAAGCTTTGCTGGGTATAGTAGTCTGGGCTTGCATTCATGGTCTCTTAATGTCTGCAGCACATCTATCCAAGACCTTCTGGCTTTCATGGTTTCCATAGAGAAGTCAGGTGTAATTCTGATAGGTTTACCTTTATATGTTACTTGACCTTTTTCCTTTGCAGCTCTTAATATTCTTTCTTTATTCTGTATGTTTTGTGTTTTGATTATTATATGGTGAGGGGATTTTTTTTTGATCCAGTCTATTTGGTGTTCTGTATGCTTCTTGAACCTTCATAGGAATATCATTCTTTTGATTGGAAAAGTTTTCTTCTATAATATTGTTGAATATATTTTCTGGGCCTTTGAGCTGTACTTCTTCTCCTTCTTCTACCCCTATTATTCTTAGGTTTGGTCTTTTCATGGTGTCTCAGATTTCCTGGATGTTTTGTGTTAAGAATTTGTTGGATTTGTTGTTTTCTTTGATCAATGAGTTTATTTTTTCTTTTGTATCTTCAGCGCCTGAGATCCTCTTTTATCTCTTGTGTTCTGTTGTTTTTACTTGTCTCTAGTTCCTGTTCGTTTACCCAAACTTTCCATCTCCAGCCTTCCCTCAGTTTATGTTTTCTTCATTGCCTCCATTTCAGTTTTCAAGTCTTGAACTGTTTCCATTACCTATTTGATTGCTTTTTCTTGGTTTTCTGGGGTATCTTTGAGGGATTTTTTCATTTCTCGTAACTTTTTGTTAGTCTTCTCATTCATTTCTTTAAAGGAGTTTTGCACATCCTCTTTAATGGTCTCTATCACTTTCATAATGTTACGTTTAAAGTCGATTTCTTCCACTTCTTCTGGATTAGGTTGTTCAAGTCTTCCTGTTGCATATTCGCTGGATCCTGGTTTTATCATGTTGCTTTTCAGGTTGTTGGAGGAATTCTTGCATTGGTGCCTGCCCATCTCTACCTTTGAATGCGGTCAGGGGAGTCTTGGCGGCTTGGTCACATTTATGTTGTGGCTAACTCTGTACTTGGAGATTTTTCTTGTTCTGCCATCTCTTAGGTCTCCTCATCACTGGAGTTGGCTCTCAGATCCCTTCCTCCCTGAAGTAGGCTGTGGTGGTGGATCTAAGGACCCCCTCCAGATGGATCTGCTGGTACTGGATCAGGGCTACTTGTTGGTCAAGGACCTGGCAGATTAAAGGGTGGTCTTGGTATATGCCGGCTCCCTGGAACAAAGAAATCCCTGCAGCCATGCATTCACCACTTTTTCCCCAGAGGCTCAGGCCTGAAGCAGGCTGAGTTGGGAGATCCTGGGACCCCACAGATGGAAAGGGGTGCTTGGGGGAAAGCTGGGTGGGATAAGTAGGAAAGCCAGTAGCCAGGGAGAAGCCCCACTGAATGGCCAGAAAATTTAGGGGATTAGAGGGACCCTGTACTCCCTTCCCATGGCTTCTGGGTGGCAGGGCAGGGACACACACACTTACCCCTCCGTATGGATCTGCAGGTACCTAAATGTTAATCTCTTGATAAATACCACACAACACACAACCTGAGAACAGTGCTGCACACTTTGAACCCCAGCCAGCGTTCCAGAGGAGGAGACAAGTGGACAAGTCTATGAGTCCTGAATCTCTGTGGTCTTTGTAGGGAGCTAAGGTTAGCCATGGCTGCATAGTGAGACCATGTCTCAAAAAAAAAAAAAGAATCAGTAGAAGGCTAAGAGCTGCAGGCTGTGGTCACCACTGTGGCCATATACATCTTCTCTGTTATATTTATCCCATGTCCATAGAGCAGGAAATTACTTTAGTTTCAAATAGAAATTATTTTTATTTATCTACTTATTTTGGTTTTTCAGAACAGGGTTTCTCTATGTAACTTCCATGACAAGATTAGTGGAAATGTGGGTTGAAGAGGCTCCAAGTGTGGATCCTGTACACATACCCTGAGTCAAGGGTCACTGTAGGTTTCTGGGTAGAAGGGAGATTCAGAACTCTCTTTACAGATTGTATCTCAAACCCAAACATGCGATCTTAAAGAGGGCCATGTCATTGTGTGGGCCCTGTGAGCTGGCAGAGATATTTGAGGGAATAGGACTCTCAGCCATCCCCTCCACTGTTTATCCACAGAGCCAGTGACTGTGCCCTTCATCCAAGTCAGCAACACCACAGTCAAAGAACTGGACTCTGTGTTCCTGAACTGCTCCACAAACGACACTGGGATCTCCATTCATTGGATCTTTAATGGCCAGAGTCTAGGGCTCACAGACAGAATGAATCTGTCCCTGAACAACAGCACCCTCAGCATAGACCCTGTCAAGAAGGAGGATTCCGGGGAGTATCAGTGTGAGGTTTCCAATCCAGTCAGTTCTGAGAGGAGTGACCCCATCCAGCTGAACATAATAGGTGAGTACCTCCCCTCCCGTATTACTATATAGTTTTTGTGTGGGGCAAATTCTTTATAATCAGTATGTAAAATGGGTAAAACTCACCAGGAGAAAAACATGCTCAAGATTCAAATACAGCCGGGCAACAATGGAGCATGCCTTTAATCCCAGCACTCGGGAGGTAGAGGCAGGCAGATATCTGTGAGTTCGAGGCCAACCTGGTCTACAAGAGCTAGTTCCAGGACAGGCTCCAAAGCCAAAGCTACACAGAAACCCTGTCTCATAAAACCAAAACAAGAAAAGAAAGATTCAAATATAGTAGTCATCTTAGTGATGGATGCATGTTAATCTCTTGATAAACACCACACAACCTGAGCAGAGTGCTGCACACTTTGAACCCCACCCAGCTTTCCAGAGGCAGAGACAGGTGGACAAGGCTCTGAGTTCTGAATCACCGTGGTCTTTTAGTGATCTACCATAGTGAGACCTTTTCTCAAAAAAAAAAAAAAATCAGTATGGAGGATTAGAGCGGCAATTGTGACGTCTTCTCTGTTGTATTTATCCCATCTCCATGCAGCAGGAAATACGTTTTGCCTCAAATAGAAATTCTTTTTATTAATCTATATATTTTGGTTTTTTGAGACAGGGTTTCACTGTGTAACTCTGGTGCCTGCCTGAAACTCTGTTGACCAGGC
>PVIU01033616.1:0-12209 GCA_004026605.1 Ondatra zibethicus
GTCTCACAGACTCTTTCATGAATCAGGAACCCCAAAGGATCATCTCACCTTTAGGCAAGTTCAGTAGTCCTCTCTCTATGGATTCTTCGTGTCCAGTTTATGAAACAGTCCAGGCAAGAGCAGTTTCTTGCCTAAATGGCTAACAAACTCCATAAGGAGCCTCTTCGATGCCCATCTTCCTCTTGAAGTAGCTGGTGCTGCCAGGAGCAGATGTGTCTCATTGTCATGAAAAACCCTAAGTTATTAAAACATTAAATGCCATATTCTGTAGTCTTTGAAAGATATGAAGAATGCCTATCTGAAATATATCTATGCATGTCTAGAAAATCTAACTAACATGACTACAAGCTTGACTATTATCGATGATTATCCATTAACAACCTATATTTTCTAATTATACATTACATTTTTAAATGAACTACACAATCACAATATCTTA
Organism: Ondatra zibethicus; assembly: GCA_004026605.1. NCBI lineage: Eukaryota > Metazoa > Chordata > Mammalia > Rodentia > Cricetidae > Ondatra > Ondatra zibethicus. Next base: position 440 of record PVIU01033616.1, read on the forward strand.
ATCAAGATCAGAAATACATATACATATAACAAAATTGACCTTAAACTTGTATCAATAAATCAAGATTTATACCAATTAAATAATGTGTAATATATAAATAATGTGCTGTGGCTGGAGAGATGGCTCAATCAGTAGAGTCCTTGCCCCTCAAGCATGTAGCCCTGAGCTCAATACCCCAAACTCATGTAAAAACTAAGCCCAATAGTACATTCCTGTAATGCCAAAACTGAGAAAGCAGAAGCAGAATGATTCTTAGGGCTTGCTGGCAAGCAAGCTAAGGCAAATGGGTGATCTCCAGGTTTATACAAAATCTGGTCTCAAGGAATAAAGTGGAGGGCTGGAAATGTGGCTCACTGTAAAGCACTTGACACCCAATGATGAAGATCTAAGTTCAGATCCCTAGAACCCATATAAAGCTGTACATGACAGTGCATGCATCTGTTATCCAAGTGTTCCTGTGGTGAGAAGAGAGATAGAGAATCCCTGGAAGGTAGCCTGGTGTATCAAATTGTGAAAAGGGACCCTGTCTCAAAAAAGGTGGAAGATACACCAGGGGTTGTATCTTACACACACACACACACACACACACACACACACACACACACACACACAGAAAGAGAGAGAGAGAGAGAACATGAACCTTGCTTTCCTTAGTCTTTTAAAAGTTATTTCTTTTATTTTTCTGATTATAATGTAATTGCATCATTTCTACATTCCCTTTCCTCCCTCCAAACCCTCCTTGCTCTTTTTGACTCCCATATCTTCCATTGATGATTTTAATTTTACTTTTCTTTTTATATTCTCCTTAATAGTTGGATTTATTATAGATAGCATCAGGAAGAAATAGTCAAGTTCATTTGACTATGAAAGCATTTTGGAGGGATCCAAGTTCTTTTCATTTTATTGTGTTTTTAACTGATACAAAAAGAGTTATATTAATTGAATACCATGTGACACCTCATGTATACACTATATAACCAGGTTAAATGTGTAACTGGAGCTTTCTCTCCCACGTACCAGTTCCTAAATTGATGTGGGATGTCCTTCTGTATATGTGTTGTTTTATTGGTTGATGAATAAAGCTGTTTGGGCCAATGACTTAGCAGAGTAAAGCCAGCCAGGAAACTCGAACAGAGATATAGAGAGAAAGTAGGTGGAGTCAAGGAGATGCCATGTAGCTGCCGAAGGAGAGACACCCTGGAACCTTACCAGTAAACCACGAGCCTCGTGATAAAATATAAAATAATAGGAATGGGTTAGTTTAAGATGTAAGAGTTAGTTAATAAGAAGCCTAAGCTGTTGTCTAAGCAGTGTTGTAATTAAAACAGTTTCTGTGTGATTATTTGGGTCTGAGTGACCAGGAAACAAATGAGCAGTCTTAATATTAATTCAAACTGTTTGGTTTATTAGCTCAGGCTTATTATTAACTAGCTCTTACAACTTAAATTAATTCATTTCTATTATGTTTTCTATTATTCTGTTTTACCATGAGGCTTGTGGCTTGTTACCTCACATCTTGTTTCCCTGGCAGCTGCTGGTATCTTCCTTGACACTGCCTTCTTTCTCCTTGTATTCAGTTTGGCTTTCCCCTCCTAGCTATATGTTGCCCTGCCATAGGCCAAAGCAGCTTTATTCATCAACCAATAAAAGCAACACTTATTCACAGCATACAGAAGGGCATCCCACAACATAAATGTATCTGTCATTTCAAATAAGTCTTACTTTGTGTAATAAGTGCAATTACTATTGTGGAATAAGATGCAAGAATGTTCTCTATGTGCCTGTAGCTGAGTACCTTCTCCTTAACTCTCCCTATCCCTATTCTCAGCAACCTCTCCTAACTACCACCCTACTTACAACTTCTGTGACTTCAATTATTTCGGAATCCATATGTGATTGACATCCTGTGGTATTTGTTTTTTTGTGCTTGGCTTATTTCATTTAGCATCATCAACTCCACTTCCATCCATTTTGACACAAATGATATAATTTTCTTTTTTTCATGAGTAGACGGTATTTCATCATGTGCACATATAGAAAATTTCCTTTCTTTTTTATTCATTGTTGGGCATTTAAGTTGATTCTGGGTTTTACAAATTGTGAACAGTGCTTCAATAAGCATAGGGATTCAGATGTCTTTTCATTATACTGTTTCTGTTTTCTTGAATGTGCACCCAGAAATGGCATTGATGGTTTGTATGCCAGGACTAGATGCATTACTTGAACAAATGCTATGCTTTTCTCCAGCCATATTAACGTGCTCGTTAACAATGTGCAAGGAGAGTTCCCCTTTCTCCATACTTCACCAGTACTTGATAGTTTTACTTCTTTTGCTAAGATCTATTCTTATAGGAGTGAAGTGAGAACTCACCTGAGTTTTGACATACATTTTTCTGATGATTATTGATGCTGAGCATTTTTTCATACACTTGTAGATCATTTGCATGTCTTCTTTTACTTTGCTGTTGAGTTTTGAAGCCTTATACTGTCTAAATAGTAAATCATTGACAGATAATAAAACAGTTTCTTCCACACTCTATATTGCCTTTTTATTCTGATGATTGTTCCATTTACTGTGCATAATCTTCTTAATTTGTCATAAAATATAACCATTTAATTTACTCTTATTTTTTTGCAGTAGCTTCTCTCTGTTGCTCAGTCTGGACCTGAACTCTAGGATTCAAGCAATCCTGGCTCAGCCTCTCAAGTGCTGGAACCACAGACACACCGTTTGCATTCAGTTGCATAATTAACCATTTTAAAGTAATCTAAATTGAGCATAATGACACACACCTTTAATCCCAGCACTTGGGAGGCAGAGGCAAGAAGATCTCTATGAGTTCAAGGCCAGACTGATCTACATAGTGAGTTCCAGGACAGAGCTACATAGTGAGAACCTGTATCAAAAACACCAACAAATAAAAATCATCTGTTTGGTGGCATTTAGCATATTCACAATGTTATGTATCCCATCTCTCTAGTTTCAAAACATTTCATCACCCCAAAAGAAAACTCTTTAATCATTAAGCCAATGTTCCCTATTTATTCTCTCTCTTATAGTCCTGACAACCACCATGGAGTTACTTAGGTTTGATATTTCATATAAGTTAATCACATAACATGGAACTTTTTGTATCTGAAGTCTTTCCATGGTTTTTGAGCTTTGTCTACACATCAGAGTATACATCAGTGCTTCATTCTATTTTATGGCTGGATAATATTCCATTGTATGAATACACAACAATTAGTTTAGCTAACCTTTCACTGACAGACATTTAGGCCTCTTGGATGTTATAAATGGTACTGCTATGAAAATGATAATTCTATGTATTTGTTAAAGTCCCTGTTTTCAATTATTTTGACTATGTACCCAAGAGGGAAATTATTCAGTCATATAATCATGCTATATTCAATTTTTTGAGGAACTGTCAAACTTTTTTACACAGTGACTGCATCACTTCATATTCTCACTGCTAATATACAAAATGTTCTGTACATTAAGTCAATTTCTCCATACCCTCCCCAACTATAGTTGCTATATTTGTTTGTGTTTTGTTTATTTTTTTTCAGTTTATAACAGTCATCATAATGGGTGTGTAAAACCTCACTATGGTTTTGAATTTCCTAATTACTAAAAGAGATTGGGTGTCAATCTGTGAGCTTGCTGCCCATTTACAGATATTCTTTAAATCCATCTTTACATGGCCTGTCTCTTTATATTAAACTGTAAGACGTGGCTCTGTATATCTCTTGGACACTCTATCCTTTACTAGATATGTAACTTGTAAATACTATCTCTCTTCCCATAAGTTGCCATTTTGCTTTCTTTTAAATGTCTCCTGATGTAACTGAAATGATCACATACTTTAGTCATCCTTTTATTGAAGCAGCTTTTTACATTGATTGATTTTCTTGTATTGAACAGCTTTTGCATTCCTAGGATAAAATCCACTTGGTCATGGTACCCAATCCTTGAAAATGCTATCAGATTCATTCATAAGTATTTTGTTGACAATGTTTACATCTGTATTCATAAGGCATAATGGTCTATAACAGGCATTCTTTTATTTATTTGATTTTTGAGACAAAGCTTGTGTCGCCCAAGCTAGCCTTGAACTTGCATTCTCCATGCCTCGGGTACAAGAGTGCTGGGATTATAGACATATACCATCTTGCTTGGCTCAAAGCTTTATTTTACAGAGGAAAAAAAGCAACAATGCAAATGGAAAAGGCAAGATTCACATGGCAGCTTTATAACCTTGAATAATATTGTGTTACATTGAAAAGCATAATTGACCATGCATCTTGCAGGATAATTTCTTTCATGAAAGAATTTGTTTGATGTAGTTAACATAGTTTAGAAAACCTAAATTTTAAGTATATCATGTCATTATAGGAATGAGGAAAAAGAACAACTCAAGTTAGGTGATTTGCTTCTAGTGACATTTACAGTAAGCAAGAGCAGACACACTTTTGGTTTTAACCATGTACCTGAAACATTTTCCAATTACACTACTCCTTTACTGTGGATCTCTAAGCCTTCGGTTTCCTTACCACGAAGTCCATATCTCTGACTTTTTGCCTGCTTCTAACTAAAATAAATATACTGTTGTTTAAGCCATTGTCTATCCTGCATGCTCTTTGATATGGCTAGAAAACAGCTCCCCAGAACTTTATTTAAAAAAATATTTCATGTTCTTGAAGTACAATTAAACATGTGACTGCATCCTTTAATATTTTCTGTCAGTATTATTTACTGAGCCTCAGGCACTGGATCAGTGCATGCTCGCTACATCTCTACATATGAAGTTCAAAGTGTGATAGACTGTGCTAATACTCACAAATTCACAGGATAATCTCAGCACTGTTTATGGTGAAGGTGTATGTGATATTTCAAAGTGACAAGAAAATACCAAAGCCGTTTGAAATGTTCAAGATGAAATGTTCAAATTGGGAGGAATGCCATTGAAAAAGACAAAGTAAAGCTGTGTACAGTGGTGGTTTAATTCACATGCATGAGTCAATCATGCTCAGTATGTGGGTGGCTCTAGAAGTAGGTGGAAATGGGATGGTGAATATGAGGGAGAAAAATCAATGAAAAATGTGCATCGATTCAAAGTTCAGATGAACTATAAGTGAATCAATTTGTATTCCTGCACAAAGATTTCCACAGTTACCTGTCATATATCAAGTTTAATATGACAATGCTGCTTCTGATATTCTTATGAGGAAGCACCGAACAAGGGCTCGACATTTCAGGATCTCTTTCCCAGTGGTAATTTCAAACTCAGTAGCTCCAGCTCTTAAGTTCTATTATAGTTTATCCTTTGGAAATTTCCTACTTTTCCCTGCTTTGGGTGTATGTGTGTCTTTCTCCTTCTTCTATTCTGAGCAACAGGTACAAGCTACTGCCTCCTCCAGCATATGTATGAGATTTTATACATATTATATTAATATTTATATATTATATATAATTACAAGAACAGTACACGTGATATCGTGCCCTTCACAGCATATCACATAAGGAGTACATGATGCCAATGTCCCTTATTATTGGTGAAAGCAACCTAGATCATTGGTGAATGTGTTATTTGCTAGGTTTTACCACCCAGAAGTTGCTGTTTTTCACCATTGTAATTGCTGAGAATTTGGGGAAGTTTTTTTGGGAGTACTCTAATACCTTGCTTCTCCTTAAACTTTTACCCACTCGTTTTGGTTTACAAATGCTTCATGCTTACAATAACTTTTACTGTGGTGTTTGCCTATAATGATTATGTATTTCAGTTATTACTTCTGTATTTAATAATTGGGATTCTTCTATAAGAAGGATATTTCTTCCCCCCATGCTGGTTTAATTCAATTATTTGTTTACAACAATATAGACCCATGTCTATTTTATTTTTTAAGTTGTAATTTTTTTCATGTATGTATGTGTTTGTTTGTTTTTGTTTTTTTGGGAGGGGGAGGGGGTTGAGACACAGTTTTTCTGCGTAACAGCCCAGGCTGTTCTGGAACTTGCTTTGTAGACCACACTGGCCATGAACTCACAGAGATCCATCCACCCTGCCTCCCGTGTGCTGGTATTTAAGGTGTGTGCCACCACCGCCCAGCTGTTTATCTTGTTTGGTCCCAGTTTTGAGAGCACCTTCCACATGTGTACTCTGTAAAGGTACTCTACTAAACCTTTTCCTGGGTGATAGCTTGATTTACCTTTCACATTTGTATCTGCGAATTATCTGGAGTTCATTTCTGTATGTCATATGAAGAAGGGCTTATGCACTCTCCCCTGAATGGATAGCCAAGTGCTGATTTTCTGAAAAGCACTATATCTATTGAAAAGACTCCCCCCACCCTGAACTACAATATCTTCTTTGACATATTTTGGATTTTGTTTTAAAGCCCCCATTCTGTCCTATATGGTGTCAATATCACATTAGCTTAATGATTCTATCCATGAAGCTTGATCTCTGGTATTGACTTATTTTTGACCTTCTTCAAGACTGCCTTAGCTCTTGATTTTCTTAATTTCTACATTGTGAGAGCTAGTCATCACTATCAATTTGAGTAGGTTTAGAATCACCATGGAAACACACCTTTGGCCATGTCTCTTGTGGAGGGGGTTTCTAGAAAAATTTAACTGAGGAGGGAAGACCCCCCCACCCTGAATGATAGTGGCTGCATCCCAAGGGCTGGTATCCAGAATTAATAAAAAGGAGAGTAGAAACTTCTCGCTCTGATTCCTGGCTGCTGATAGAATGCCACCAGCTGTTCATGTTCACAACACCTGTTACCATGGCTTCCCCACCTTTGTGGACTGTATCCCTTCAAAGCATGAGCTAAAAATAAACCTCTTCTGCTGTAAGTTCTTTCTTGATATCTATTTGGTTATAATAAGGGGAAAGTAACTAAAGCACATACCGACTTTAGATTTGTCTTGTCAATTTCCATATGTAAAGAAAATTCCTGTTGAAGTTTGAGATTGTCTTGAATCTATAGGTCAACTCAGCAAGAACTGATTTCTTTGCAACACTGACATTCATAACTTGCCCATTTATTTGGGTCTCTTTTATTTCCTTTCATAAATTGCTTCGGAATTGTCTGTTTAAAGGCCTTGAATGTTTTTCTTCATTTTACTCATAGGCATCAGATGTTTTTCAATGTTGTTTTGGTTTTGTTTTATAGCATCTTCTTAGCTTTTAATAAAATCATTTGAGAAGAAAGATTTTCTTTTAATTTCTCCTGTAATGGCAAAAAGAAGGAAATTGACAAAGGGACATGTTTTATAATTATTAGATGAATCAGAATGTGAATACTGAAACGAAGATAACAGCACTTCAGACTCTAATGAGAACAGAACTGATTGTGTCAGTGAAGTCTCAGATAGAGATATCTTAGATGGAGGTTTTTCAGACTCAGGAATAGATGAACAATATATTTTAAAAGACAAAAAAAGAATAACAAAGGAGACAAAAGATTGCTCATTAAAAAGAATGAATTGTTTAATAGGAAGTACTTTTTGCTCAATCACCCCTTCTGACAAAAGGCCATGACAGCACATTTTGCATTGTTCCAGATTTATGTCAAGCTTCATTTTATACAAATTGATTGTTACATCAAATATCTTTTTAAGTGTGATGGTGGTTTGAGTGAAATGTCCCCCATAAGTCTCAAGCATTGAGACTTAGTCCCCAGTTGTTGGCAGTCTGGGAAGGATTAGAGGTGTGACCTCCTTAGGTGTGTCACTAGGGGGTGGGGTTTTGAGGTTTCAAAAGACTAGGGCCTTTCCCAGTCCACCTCTTTGCAATCTGTCTGCAGTTTTGCAATGCTAGCGCTCAGATATTGCATCAGTCACCATGCCTACTTCTTGCTACCATACTGTTCTGCCATGATGGACTCTTAATCCTTGCAAACTGTAAGCCCACTTAAATGATTTCTTTCATGAGTTTCCTTGGTCACGGTGTTTAATCAAACTAAGAAAAGCGGCAAATACAGATGTTACTGCTCTTTAGAGACAGGGTCTCATGCATCCCAGACTGTCCTCAAGTTTGCTATGTAGCAAACTTCTGCTCCTACTTCCTCTACCTCCCAAGAGCTTGGCTTATAGGTACATACCACCACATCTGGTTTTATTCTTTTGTTCCACGCGGGTATGGAACTCAGAGTTTCTTGAATGCTGAGTAGGCACTCTACCAACTGAAGCATCCCTAGTCTCACTAAATGGTTGATATTATTTTTCATTATGCTTTTGTTCTGACTGCTATACATTTTTGGAAGATTACCTAAATAAAAATACACCTCAGGGCCAGATGGTAAATGAGAACTATCTTTGCTGATATACTGAAGATTAAACCAAGCAGTTGTTGATTTATTTGTAATTATTTTTCTCTTAGTGTAGATCCCACCAGAGATATATAGTTGAAGTATGTTTTTCAGTTTTCAAGTAATTCTTTAGAAGGGTATTCAAGTTGTTTTTCTTGGTTTTACAGTTTTAAGGATTTTTATATTTCCATGAAACTCTTGTCAAGATTAAAAATATGTATTACAATAATGTTAAATGAACTGGTTTTATTTGGATTTTCCCAAATAAAATTTTTCATTCATGTCTTCTTCTTTTCTCAAGATTTAACCCAAAATAATTATAGAAGTTTTACAATTGAATTTTCTAAGCTTTATAGCACATGGAAATACAACAGGTTTGTAGAGACCTTATTGATAATACACTTATTAATTTTCACTGGTAATCTGTATGTTATTTTGAATTTTCCAGATGACCAGGCATATCATTGAAAATAGTGATTGCTTTTATTTTAATCAGCTTTAGGGATCTATAAATTATGCATTAAAATTCACCAATCTTGAAGGAACAGTTGATGTGTTTAGACAAATATGTACCTTTGACACAACCAACTCAGTCAAGATACTTTATATAAATGAAATCATCTATCACATAACTTTATATGTTGATCTTATAGACTCATATGTTTAAACACTTGGTCACCAGCTGGAGGCACTATTTAGAAGGGTTTGGGACCTTTAAGAATTTGGAACCTTGTGGAGGAAGTGAGTCACTGGGGGACAGACCTCGAGGGTTAATTGCTTGATCCTACTTCCTGTCTGTTTTCTGCTTCCTGACTGTGGATGTAATGTAACCACCCACCTCATGCTCCTGCCGTAATGCCATCCCTACAATCATGAGCTCTATCCTTTCTTAAACTGTAAGACAAAACTTATCCATTCACTCTTGCTGGTTCTTGTCAGGTATTTGATTACAGCAATGACAAAATAATAAACTCTGCATAAGAATTTTAATTCATAAATGTTGTAGTATATTAGTACTTTGGGAGGTGTTTTTTTCAGTGCTAGTATTTGACCTACAGCTTCACAAATGCCAGGCAAGTACCATACCAGTAAACCACATCCCAGCACTTCCCTTATAGCCAGCCCCTCTACTATCTTCAGTTCTTTTTTTTCCCTCTAGTTTCTACCCATGAGAGAAAATTGTCTTTCTGTGTCTGGCTTATTTTGTTTAACATCTCAGATTCTACCAATTTTCCAACATGTGACATCATTTCACTCTTTATTACAGCTAAATATTCCTTGTGTGCATGATGTGGGAGTCCCCTCTGTATGCTGTGAATATCATTTGTTAATAAAGAAGCTGCCCTGTGATAGGGCAGAATAGAGCTAGGTGGGGAAAACTAAACTGAATGATGGGAGAAAGAAGGCAGAGTCAGGGAAATGTCATGTAGCCCCACTGGAGACAGACACTGGATGAAACCTGGCTGGTAAACCACCCCCATGTGGCAATACAGATTAATGGCAATACAGGTTAACCAAAGATATAAGAGCTAGCTAGCAATATGCTTAAGTAATTGACCAAGCAGTGATTTAAATAATATAGTTTCTGTGTGATTATTTTGGGGCTAAGCAGCCGGGAACAAACTAACAGCCTCTCCCAACATATGTATACATACTGCATTTTTTTTTATACAGTCACCCTTTGGGAGACCCATAGGTTGATTCTCTGTCTTGGCTATTGTGAATAGTGCCTCAATATACTTTGATATGCAACTGTCTCTTACATAAACTGACATGCATTCCTCTAGGTATATATTCAGGAGTGACACAGCTAGATCATGTAACTTATCTATTTTTAGCTTTCAATAACTTTCATACTGATTTCCATTGAGGCTGCACTAATTTACATTTTCTGTAGCAGCGCCTAAAGGGTTCCTTTTACTTTTGCTGTTGAGCTGTAAGTGTTCTTTATATAATCCGGGTACATGTCCCTTATCTGATTCATATACTATGAATATGAATCATTTTTCTAAGTCTGTGGCCTTCTTTTAATTCTTTGTTGCTGCTGTTGTTTTATTTCTTTGGAAAAGTCTTGTTATGCAGCCTAAGTTGGTCTGAACATAAATATCTTGCCTCAGCTTCCTAAATACCAAGCTTTTAGACATGTGCTACCTCTCTGAGCTTTCTTTGTATTTTCTTTGTTATTTTATTTTTATTAATTATTTCAGAATTCCATACAATGTATTTTGATCCTATTTGTCCCTCACTTCTCTCCTTAATTCCTTCCAGATCTACTTCTTTACATATTCCTAATTGTATCTTTTGTAGGACAGAGATTTTGATAAAGTATAACTTACTCACATTTCCTGGATCATTCATGTTTGTACATCCTAAGAAGCTTCTGCCTATTGCAAGGTCACAAAGATTTTTCCCTATTACATTTACTTTTTAGTTTTCATTATATGTACTTAAGTATGTCTGTGGAGGGTGGTGTGTATGTGAGTACAAGTACCAGCAGCAGCCACAAGATAGCATGGAGCCCTTGGAGCTAGAATTATAGGTAGTTGTGTGCTCTCCAATGTGAATACTGGGGACTGAACTCAGGTCCTCTGGAAGAGCAGTAAGCACTCTTAACTGCTTAACTGTCTCTTCAGCCCCCCTTACTATGTTTGTTTTTTAAATAAATTTATTTATTTTATGTGCACGTGTGTTTGACCTGAATGTGTGTATATGCTCCGTGGGTGTGCTTGCTGCCCACAGAGGTCAAAAGAGGATGTCCATTCCTCTGAAACTGGAGTTGTGGATGGTTGTGAGTCACCATGTGGGTGCTGAGAACTGAACTCCAGTCCTCTGCAAGAGCAGCAAGCGCTCTGAACTGCTGAGCCATCTCTCCAGCCGTGATGTTTCTTATAGAAGCTTTTGAAGTTAGGCTTTACACTTAGATGGTAGGATCCATTTTTTGCATAATGTGAAGTAATGATATGGGTTCAATTTGTGTGTTAGGATATTCAGCTAAATCTCTACAGTGCTTTCATCAAAAATAACTTGAATGTATATGTTAAATTCAGGTATCTATTTTACATAATACCACACTAACTAGATTACTATAGTTTAATAGTAAGTCCAATTGAAGAGCAGAAGAAGGGAGAAGATGAGCAAGGAAATCAGGACCGCGAGGGGTTGGTCCACCCACTGAGACAGTGTGCCTGATGTAATGGGAGCTCACCAAAGCCAGCTGGACCAGGATTGAACGAGCATGTGATCAAACTGGACTCTCTGAATGTGGCTGACAATTGGGGCCAACTGAGAAGCCAATGATAATGGCACTGGGATTTGTCCCTACTGCATGTACTGGCTTTTTGGGATCCTATTCTATTTGGATGCACACCTTCCTAAGCCTGGATGGAGGGAGGAGGGCCTTGGACTTCCCACAGGGCAGGGCACCATGCCCTCTCTTAGGACTGGAGGGGGA
>PVIU01033617.1:0-12203 GCA_004026605.1 Ondatra zibethicus
TTATGGATGGTTGTGAACCACCATGTGGTTGCTGGGAATTGAACTCAGGACCTCTGGAATAACAGCTAGTATTCTTAACCTCTGAGCCATCTCTCCAGCCCCTCTTCTTCTTCTTCTTCTTCTTCTTCTTCTTCTTCTTCTTCTTCTTCTTCTCCTTCTCCTTCTCCTTCCTCTTCTTCCTCTTCTTCCTCCTCCTCCTCCTCCTTCTCCTCCTCCTCCTCCTCTTCTTCCTCCTCTTTCTTCTTTCAATACAGGGTTTCTTTGTGTAACAGTTTTGGCTGTCCTGGAACTCACACTGTAGACCAGGCTGGCCTCAAAGTCACAGAGATCTGCCTATCTCTGCCTCCTGAGTGCTGGGATTAAAGGTGTGCGTCACCACTGCCTGGAGGTAACCATTTTTCATTGTTCAGAGCTCTGTGACATGACCTTCCAGTTTCAATGCTCTTATGAAGAAGTCTGATGTCCTTTTGATTCTTGATCCTTTGTGTAAGGCCTGTTGCTTTTTTCACTCTGAAATTTTTAGGTCCTTTTTTCTCCCACGTTCTATAATTTTGTTTTGTTGGATCCCCCATGGGTCTTTTAAAACTAGAAACTTAAGATTTAGGAAATTAGGAAAAGTGCTTAGTAATTTCCTCATCTCTATTTTCTGTTGATTTTTTTCCGTGCTGTGATGTTTTGATTAAGAGTTCTCATTCTCTAAAAATTTACTTTAAAAAAGTACTGCACTTTTTTTCTGAGATGAAATCCTCTTCTCTGTAAAGAGTGTAATTATGTTTTTAGTATTGGGACTTTGTTCTTTGAAGCTTTTCTCTTTGCTCACTAGCTTTAGTCCCTTCTTTGAGGATTTGGAGGCCTCTGACTATAATTCCTGAGGGTTTCCTTAAGCTCATTAGACAAGAGCTGTGTGTGTTGGTGGTTCATGTGTCTTTGGCTTACAAAACAAGGAGTAATCGGAAATACTCTTCTAGGAAGGGATAGCTATCAGTTTTGGTTATTTTTTATTTTCTTATTTTTTTTCCAAGGACAGATAATTTTCCTAAAGAGCCGTCTCTAGGCTTCTGCTTGGGGTAGAGTTTAGCATTGCAGAAGGACTGTGGGACAGGCAGAGAGAGGCTCTCGGCCCTTTACTATAAGTGTGGGAACTTGACCTTCTTTCCAGCATGGCATCTCACCTTCTCTCCAAAGCTCTTCTTGGTGTCAGCCCAGCCCCCAGGGCCTCCATACAGTAGCTTTGAACAGAGTCACTGAAGATTACTTGCTAAAAAGTAAAATAAAGATGAAAGGTTAAATTTACTTAGTTTCTATTTTGATTTTTAGAGTAAACTTTATTTGAAATTCTATTCCCACAGCTCATCAGAACATTCTGTCATTAAGCCATCTCTTGGAGATTCTTCAGGGAATCTATCAAGATCAAAAGGGGACGAGGTAATGTTTTGGAGAAGTTTCTTTCTATGTGTGTATGTATTGCAAAGATTTTTTTTTTTTCTGAGACAGGCTCTTGCTGTGTAGCTCTAACTGACCTGGAAATTGCTATGTAGGTCAGACTACCCTCAAACCCACAGAAATCTGCCTGCCTCTGCCTCCCCTGTGCTAGGATTAAAGGTGTGTGCCATCATGCCCTGCTGCAAAAGATTCTTAATTCAAAGAAAAACTATAGAAATGGTCATTATTTATCACAGAGTAGTGGGATAGATCTCACTGCACTAAATGGAGAGTTTGCCTTATGAGAGACATTTGGGATGGCTGGCTCAGTGGGGAATGGTGCTTGTCACCAAGCCTGAAAAGCTGAGTTCAGTCCCCAGGACCCACATGGTGAAAATGGAGAACTGACTCCCAGAAGTTGTCTTCTGGCCTCCGTATGCTTATGTGCACCCCCCCACACACACACAAATAATGAACTTAAAAATGAAAACACATTTGTAAGTAATCATATTAATGGCCTAGTGGTGACCTTGAATTTTCTCACTGAGAACCTGCTACTCTCTGAATTTTATGGTGGCTTTGTTTAGATATTATTGGTGTTTCTGCTGAGCTTTCATCTCAGTGTGTTTTGGAATCAGGTATCCTTTTCTTATTATTCTTTTTTTTTTCCTAGCTCAGAATTTAGCCTCATAAATAAAGATATTTTCCAGATGCCTGTAGGGCAAACAGGAAACAAATGAAGAGTGCTTACCATTTTCCTAAGTGCCCAGGAATATTTGCTCCTTGTACAAAGAAATGTATGATACCAGTGTTTCCAGTTTCTTTGATCTCAAGAAAAGCTAACATTTGTTTTTATATGAAGTCTCCTATTAAGCATATTGCTGCATTTAAAAAAATGTAAAACACATTGTGGTACGAATAAAATCAACTTACATTATTTCTGCTATAAAGAAACTCTTAATGTTTAGAAGGGTGTTAATCAACCATCCTCTCTGTTTTCTCTTATTTCCTGCATACTACTCATTTACACGTCCATATTCTGAATGGACTAAAGTCCATATGAATAGCAGAATTCAGTTAGATAAGAAAAATGTATGTGGTGTTAGTTTTGCCTTTGCTTCCCTAAGGAGGGCACATTGTCTGGAGATCCATGTTCCTGGTCCAGACAGTCCTGCTCAAGGTAGCAGTGCTGTTTCAAAGGACAAAACAGCAGGAGCTATGGACATTTTTGTCTAGAGCGACTTCAGCTCTCCTCTCTGGGAGAGTGCTGCGGACAGACTGACACTTTAAATAAACACAAAGCTCAAATATTTTGATTAAAATCATTTTTATAGTTTTAAAAGGACATTCTACAATTTTAGTTTGAAATCTGAAATACTAATTGCCAGAGATAATAATGAGTTGTCTGTTTTTAACTATAAGTGGGTTAAATTAATAATAGCCTTTTATATTTCTTCTTTTCTTCCTGAGAGAGTAGTCTGATTGTGTTGCCCTCTCCGGTCTAGAGCTACTTCTCCTCAGTTTCTCAACTAGCAGCTCATGAATTTCCTATTAGAACACAAATGACACTCTGTTGTTTTCACTAGAACTGTATATGTGAGTTTCCTCCCTTGACAGTTAAAGAGAGCTTAATATGGGAATATATATTCTAATGTTGTAATTTGTTTGCCTGAGGAGGTCAGAAGAGGGTATCAGTTCCCCCTGAACTGGAGGTATGCATGATGCTGAACTACTGCCATGTGGGTACTGGGAGCTGAACCTGGGTCCTCTGGAAGAGCAACAAGTGCTCTTAACTGATGAGCTGTCTCTTCAGACCCTATATTTTGTCCTAGTCTGACCTTTGTTTAGTAATATTTGTCACCTAAAAGATTACTGGTAGTTATTATGAAATGATCAAACTGGAATAATATGGTTGAAATGAATTAGAGTGGATGAAGTTGACTCAGATTTGTTTTTCCATATATTGACTTTTATATCCATTCTTTCCATAGGATGACAAATCAAAAAAACAGTTTGTTTGTATTAATACTCTAGAAGACACACAAGCCGTGAGAGCAGTGGCTTTTCATCCAAGTGGCAGTTTATATGCTGTTGGCTCAAACTCAAAAACCCTGAGAGTGTGTGCCTATCCTGAAAAAATTGATCCAAGGTAAGAATTGCATTGTTCCGCCATAGTTAGCTATGTTGGTTGCTTTTTCTTTCTTTCTTTCTTTCTTTCTTTCTTTCTTTCTTTCTTTCTTTCTTTCTTTCTTTCTTTTTTTCCTCCTCCCCTTTTGGATTTTTGAGACAGGATTTCTTGTTTTGGTTTTTCAAGACAGGGTTTCTCTGTGGCTTTGGAGCCTGTCCTGGAACTAGCTCTCGTAGACCAGGCTGGCCTCGAACTCACAGAGATCCACCTGCCTCTGCCCCCTGAGTGCTGGGATTAAAGATGTGCGCCACCACCGCACGGCTGGTTGCTTTTTCATATTTGTCATTTATTAATGTTTCAGTTCTTCCTTTTCTTCTGTTAAAGCTTTATTAATCAGTGCCTTCATTATTAACTTATTACCCATCATAGTTTTGATTATGGCATTTTATATTAGTAAGTCTTTCTTATTTCTATGACATCTTTTTTTTATCTTCAGCGTTCTTATATTCTATTTAATTATGAAAAACAAAAATTAGGTAGGTTATGGCTCATTACAGACTGAAAAACTAGACTTTTTCTATTGAAGTAGCATTTCACTTGTAGCCTAGGTTGGCCTTGAACCCCAGATCCTTCTGCCTCTTTCTCCTTTGCAGGCACCTGCCACCATTCCCTATATTACTTTTCCTATAGTTTCAGAGGAGTTTAAGTTAAACTGTAGCAATTGCTGATATTTGGCCATTTAAAACCTACAAAAAGTAAAAATTCATTTGGTTAACCTAACAATAATTTTTATCCTCTTGTTCTAACAAATTATAGGATTTGAAAACCAGGTATATATTCTAAAAGATTTGTCATGAAAATGCTAATATACTTTTTTTATAGCTTTGTAGTGGTATATTTGCTTATGATGTACAAGGCACTGGATTGGGTTCAGTCCCCAACACTGAAGAAAATTAGTTTTTGTTTTAGATGTAACTTCATAGGAATCTAGATTAGAACTTTTTTTGTCAGATTTTTTGTTTTGTTTTTGTTCTTGTTAAATTGTCTGCTATGAGTAAACTAACATTATAGGCCTAGGAGATGGCTCAGCAGTTAAGAGCACTGGCTTCTGTTTCAGAGGACCTGGGTTGAGTACCAGGTTCCATGTTGACTCACAACCATCTGTAACGCTAGGAGAACCAATATGCTGACACGTAAGACTTAAGGCATAAACATAAATGCAGTCAAAATATTCATACATATAAAATAAAAAACGAGCATTATAAAGATTATGAGATAATTTGGTAAATTTTTGTGGTGAGGGAAATAAAATTGTATTAATACTCTAGAAGGCACACAAGCTTTTAGAACAGTGGCTTTTAATCCAAGTGGTAGTTTATATACTATTGGTACTGTTGGCTCAAATGAAAAAAACTGTGTGTGCCTATCTAGGAAAAATTAGTTTTCATATAAAGATACCCAAACAAGCTATATAAATCCTTAAAAGTTTTAATTATTATAAGTACTATGAGATATATTATTTTGTATTTATAAAGCAAAATTTTTTTTGCCACATCTCGTCTCGGGATTATAAAGCAAATTTTAATGTAATACTTATTATCTGACAATTTCATACATGTATATAATTTACTTTGATTGTATCCCCTCCTCCCCCTTTAACTCTTCCTAGACCTGCCCCCCGCCGAACATACATACATTGCCCCTCAACTTCATACACTTTTGGTTTTTGTTTTGCTTTATTTTTCAAGACAGGGTTTCTGTAAAGCCCTGGCTGTCCTCTACCTCACTCTGTAGACTAGGCTGGCATCAAACGCAGAGATCTGCCTGCCCCTGTCTCCTGAGTGCTGGGATTAAAGCTTTGTGCCACTGCCTCCTGAGTTGTTTTTTTTTTTACGTTAAATATACAATGAATCTAGTTAGTATTTTTCATATACATATGAGTATGGGGCCATCCACTGGTGCATGGGTAACCTACCAGCACCCACACCCCAAAGAATCCTGACTCTCTGCTTATTACCAATAGCTCCTCAAGTAGCAGTGGAGCTTCATGAGCCCCTCTCTGGTCCGTTGTTGGAATTTTGACTGGCTTGTCCTTTCGCAAGTCTGGAGAAGGTTCCCCAGCTGCTCGGAGTCCATGAGTGCAATGCCATGTCATGTAGAGAAGGCAGTAGTGGTTCCTTTCCAATGGTCTGCTGGTTGTAGAGTTGTCTGGTTTAGAGCTGAGCACTGGTGCTCTCTTATTCCTAGCACTTTGATCAGCTGTCCATCTGTATTAACTGATGCCTGCTGCAAAAAGAAATTGCTTTCTCCAGAGTTGAGAGCAGCACAGATCTATGGGTATAATCAAATATTTAGAGGACAGTTTCACAGCATGAACATTTAGCAAAACAGCAATAATAGGTTACCTCCAGCCCTATGATTGCCCCTTATAGGAGGTTTTTGGGTAGGTTAATTTTTTTTCAAGACAGGTTTCTCTGTGTAGTCCTGGCTGTCCTAGAATTGTGTAGTCCAGGCTGGCTTAAAACTCAGAGATCCATCTACCTCTGTCTGCCTCCTGAGTGCTAGTATTAAAGGTGTGCACCACCACCACCCTGCAACAATACCAGTTTTCAAAGAACATTTAAAGACTTATTAAAACCCTAACAGAACAGAATTAATGGAGGTTTTTGTTTTTGTTTTGTTTTGTTTTTTGAAACAGGGTTTCTCTGTAGCTTTGGAGCCTGTCCTAGAACTCACTCTGTAGACCAGGCTGACCTCGAATTCACAGAGATCCACCTGTCTCTGCCACTGAGATTAAAGGCGTATGCCACCACCATCCATCTTAATGGAGCTTCTAATAGTATTTTTATTATCTATATATCTAAATAATAATTTTGACTTTTCCCCTGTGGAATCATTTAAATACATAGATAGGAAGTGTAGAGATAGTTCAGTGGTTGAGAGCACTTGATGCTCTTTCAGAGAACCAGCATTCAGTTCCTGGCTCTCATCAGGTGATTCACAACCATCTGTTAACTTCAGTCTCAGGGGGTCTGATACCCTGTTCTTGCCTCCAAGGGCACCTGAGTTCACATAGGCAAACACACATGCAGACACACACATGTATACATAAATTAATAAAAAAAAATAAAGATTAGGGAAAGGAATCATAGATCCCCTGTTAGTTCACAGTGTTAAAATATTTTGTTGCTCATTGTATGAGTAAATAGAGTGGATGAAAGCTCTTGAATGTTTGTAAATGCAGCACATGATGTAGGGCCTACAGAGGCCCAAAAGGGTGTCAGATCCTGGAACTGGAGTCACAAGCAGTTGTGAGCAGTCGCATGTGTACTGGGAGCTGAACCCAGGTCCTCCACATGAACAGCAAATACTCATAACCACTGAACTATCTCTCCAGCTCTGCGTTACTAAGTAGAAATACTTGAAAAGGAGAAAGCTGTTAGATCAGGGAGTGGATAGCAGTAGTTATGGTGGCCCAGCCCAAGACTTGTATGTGTAGAGTTGATGCGATGGTTTATCCCTGAGCTTGAGGTCCCTGCCCCACCCTGAGCAGCACTTTCTAACCTATATCTTCTTTCTCCTGCAGCTGTTCTCTGATGTTTACTTTGTTTAGGACTCAAAATTTTATTCTATCCCATAATGACTTACATGTAGTGGTCATGACATTATCTACCCTAACTAGATTTTTAAACTCTGGAAAGAGATCTTGTCTTTTTTATTTTTATCCATTTCACCTTTTCTTAAACTGAGCCACACTGTTTATTACTTGTTAATAAATATTGTATGTTCCTAGTTTGTATTAGCTTTCTTTTGTTTATTTTTTCCTGGAAAAAAACTTCATGAAAAAATAGATAAATGGAGATTAAAAAACCATATATCCTATTTATTATGTGATCTGAAATGAGAGATTTGTATAATAGTTATAATTTTACTATTTTGGTTTAAAATATGGTTTATATTATTTTCTTTTATGATTTTAGAAATCTGATAATCTACTGTAAGTTGGATGTGGTGATTTAACGTCAGCATTCTTGAGTCTGAGACAGGAGGATTATTGAGTTGGAAATCCAACCTCTCCTCAAATAAAACTTCGCTGCTGTATATTCTTCTCTTCCTTCCCTTATAATAGAGAATTTCATGTTAACTAATTTTAAAAATCAAGAAGTTGAAATATCTTTATGTACTTTTTCTTTTCAGTGCACATGACATGCCTAAGCAGCCAGTGGTACGATTTAAGAGAAACAAACATCATAAAGGATCCATTTATTGTGTGGCGTGGAGTCCTTGTGGACAGTTATTAGCAACTGGATCAAATGACAAATACGTAAAAGTGCTACCCTTCAATGCAGAGACTTGTAACGCAACAGGTAGGGCTCGAGTGTGCAGCAGTAGCTGACATGCCAGTGTACCTGTGCGTTTGCCCTTGCTGTGTCTTCCTGTTGTTACTAGTGAAATCTCAGAACATCATCTTGAGGAATTTATTTTTTTGTTCTGATTATTCCACTCCGAGGTATTATTCTTTTAAATAAAAGTCTTACACATAGCCAAATGGCATATGAATTTTAGAAAAACATTAAGGTAAAAATAATTTTTTTCTGTACTAGGGATGTTGCTGAGTGGTAGGCCACTTGTACAGTGTACAGAAGTATTCACACGTGCGTGCACACACACACACACGAGACAGTGACAGAAACAGAGACAGAGAACCTTTAAATAACTACCATAATTGAACTAATGGATATGTTTTGGAGTTTATCTGTCCTTTTTGTTTGAAATAAAAGACAGGGAGGTACCGGGTGGTGGTTGCACATGCTTTTAATCCCTGCTCTCAGGAGGCAGAAGCAGGAGGATCTCTGAGTCCGAGGCCAGCCTGGTCAACATGAGCAAGTTCCAGGACAGCCACGGCAGTTTCACAGAGAAATCCTGTCTTGAGAAACTAAAACCAAAACAGAACAAAGGATAGGGAGGCAATGAACTTTCTGTAGCTCTGCTTTAAGGACAGTAATAGCTAAATCAGTATATTGATTTCTTGAGTTTCATGTTCAGTAAGGGAGTTATATCAATCCCTAAGTTTAAATATAAACCATACTACACTATTTTGAAGATGAATTTTTTTAGGTTAGCATACAAGATGATGGGTTCACTGTGATGTGTCATTATGCTTTGCTCTGACACTGCCGTATTATCCTTGGCCAGTGCTTAGGCAGCTTTAGCATCCTCCTCACACAGTAAGTTGAGCAGCATTTTTTTGTTTTTAATTCTTACTGCTGTTTCAGGACCAGATCTGGAATTTAGCATGCATGATGGGACAATCCGAGATTTGGCATTTATGGAAGGCCCAGAAAGTGGTGGAGCTATTTTAATAAGTGCTGGGGCAGGAGACTGTAACATTTACACAACAGATTGTCAAAGAGGACAGGGTCTTCATGCTTTGAGTGGACACACTGGTACGTAATCATACTGTGTACTCTTTCCTCTTGCTCAGCCTGTGCTATGTGCTCTGTTCATTAGTGGGTAGAGCTCTTCATAGTGGGTCTTTCTGAGACAGATTTTTATTTCAAAGACCTTCATTGTAAGTTTTGGATATCAGATTAGTAATAATGGTATTATTATCTATTTATTCATCACAGAATTCCTGTAGTTTAATCTTCACAGCCATTATATGATGTAGGAAGTTTTATTCCTCTTTATGTATGAAGACAGTGGGGCAGAAAGGGTAAAGCCAGGACGTGGCAGATCAAAGACAGGGTTCTATATTCATCTCATTCACAGCTAGTAATCTAACGCCACGGAATAACTGCCTGTGCTTTCTTCATGAGAAAGTTATTGTTTCAAGTGACAAATTTGTGTGTATTAATTATTATATTTTGAAATACAGAAATGACTTATTCTACTAATGGAGTCACCAAAGAAAGAATGAATTTGTTCAAAGTGGCTTTGATGTATGTTTTAATGGATTTTTAAAAATTAATCTCTTTGATAGTATATAAAATCTCTATGCTATGACATTTGGTTAACCAGTAATAAAAAGGACTTGCTTTGAGACATGTTGTGGAAAGGCCCTTTCTCACTTAACTGCGTGTATGGTCTTTTATAGGACACATTTTAGCACTTTATACCTGGAGTGGCTGGATGATTGCATCTGGCTCCCAGGATAAGACTGTTAGATTCTGGGATCTCCGAGTACCAAGCTGTGTTCGTGTGGTTGGCACAACGTTCCATGGAACTGGTAGGTTTTTCATAGATATGAAGTTCTATGAGAAAGGAACTTCATAAATCATGCTAATGTCTGCTTCCCCCCATCTTCATGTGAAAAAGGAAACTAGGGCTGGGAATGCTGATGCAGTGCTGGACCAGTTAATGCGGCTCTGAGTTTAGTTCTTAGTACCAAATAAGCCAGGTCAGCCTGGGCTACAAGAGGCTCAAAAACAAAAAAAGAAAAGGATATCTGGGGTGGGGGTTGTGATGGAAACTGACTTTGTATTTTATTGATTAGTTTCAATTCTTTTAGAATTCATTCATATGTTACCATATTTGTAAACCAATACTAGATTAAATATTGTGTTCCAAATTGGCCTCTTAGGGCAATTTTAGAATATATATATATATATATATATATATATATATATATAAACAAATATATATATTTATTTATTTATTATGTGTGTAATGTATGTAGTATATACACCCCAATAGTGTACATTGTGTATGTAGCGGCAGAAGACAACTTGTGGGAGACCGTTCTTTCCTTCCTCTGTGTGTGGGCTCTGGAGGTTGACCTGAGTTCCGGACTTGAGTGCAGTGCCTTAACTGCTGAGCCTTACCCCCTGCCCAGATCTCAGATCTTTAACACTTTTTAATTAGTTAACTTATTTATGTGCAGTCACATGTTCACATGAGGTCAATAGATAACTTGTGGGAGTCATTCTGTCCTTTCACCATCTGGCTCATGAAGATTGACCCCAGCTCATCAGGCTTGGCAGCCAGTGACCACTACCTAATCGGATCATCCCACTGGCTCTAAAGAATTCTAAATCTTCAAAATGATTTTTCAAAGATTTATTTTTATGTGCATGGGTGTTTTGCCTACCTGTATGTCTGTGCACCATGTGCTTACATTGTCTGTGGTGGCCAGGAGAGGATTTTGGATCCCCTGAATTTGAAGTTACAGAAGGTTTTGAAGCTACCATGTGGGAGCTAGGAATCAAACCCTTGTTTTCTGTGAAAGCATTAAGTGCTCTTAACCACTGAGCCATCTCCCCAGCTCCTCTCTGTCGGGGTCCAGTGCCAGCCTGGACCCTGTATTGTTTCTCCGGACCAGAGGGGAGGCATGGATTAAAGACACAACTCACATGGTTTTATCAGGAGGGAGATACTCAGTGATCCCTCATGAAATCCTGAGTTCACATCCTGAAAATTCCTCTAATTTATTCTCCAAACAGCCTTATGTAAACTTAGGGGAAATTCATTAGCATTCTGTTTCCTAGGTAACCAGGCAAATGTCTCTGATCATGTCCACACCTTTGACCACACATTTTGTCACATCTCCTATCTTCCTGTTTTGTATGCCAGCTCTGTCAAGTAGACCAAATTAACATCTCTTTTCAGGCATCCTCCAAATTACAAAGAAGGGAGCAAAACAACATTAACATATCCTGACCCTTTGTTAGGGAGGTGACCACCTCCTGTGTGGCAGGTGCAAACTATGGCCTGAGAGTCTGGTCACCATACCGTATAGAAATATGGGCCTTCACCTCTCCCTGCTGATGTAGGTTGCCCTTCTGTATGCTGTGAATATGTTTTATTACCATTGATTAATAAAGAAGCTCCTTTGGCCTATGGCAGTACAGAATATAGCTAGAAGGGAAAGCAAAGCTGAAGACAGGGAGAAAGAAGGCGGAGTCAGAGATGTGAGCAGCTGCTGGAGAAGAAAGATGTGAGGTAACAAGCCCTGAGCCTCGTGGTGAAATATAGACTAACAGAAATGGGATAATTTAAGTTGTAAGAGCTAGTTAATAATAAGCCTAAGCTAATAATCCAAACAGTATGTAATTAATATCAAGCCTCTAAGTGGTTATTTTTAAAGCAGCTATGGGATCAGGCAGAATGAGAAACCTCCAGTTACACCCTGTCGCTATTGTTGTGTTTTTTTTTTTAAAAAGTAAAGGTGACCCAGCAGCTTGCTGCAGGTCCCCAGACCACGCGGTCTCTGCAGCGGGTGGGCGGCCAGACCACGCGGCTAGTCTCCGGGTCCCCATATGGGTTGTGCGGCGGTATGGATGGACAAAAGAGAGCTGGGTAGGCACGCTATGCAGAGTTAAACATTTATTAGATGGGTGATGGAGGGAAAAGAAGAGAGAAGATAAAGAGATAGGGAGAGACAGAGAGGGACAGAGAGATAGAGGGAAGGGGGGGGAGAGGGAAGAGAGGCAGCTGCTGCTCCCGTGAGAGCGGAAGAGGAAGAGAGGCAGAGAGTTAGGGTCAGAGGCTGGAAGCTGGGAGTGGGCGTGGCCAATAAGAGGCCAGATACTACATTCCCAACTCTTTTGATAATAAAAAAAGCCAGAGTGATTAGGCACCACAGGTTGAAGGAATTGGGGCGGTGGATTCTCAAGACTGCTTCCGGCTTATTTGTGGGCGTCGTCTTTGGGGG
>PVIU01033618.1:0-12206 GCA_004026605.1 Ondatra zibethicus
TTCCCTTCTCCCTTCTCCTTCCCCCTCTCCCCTTCCCCCAACCCCACCCTCACCCCTACTCCCACCCTCATGCTCCCAACTTTTGCCTGGCTATCTTGTTCGCTTCCACTTTCCAGAAGGATCTATATATGTTTCTCTTTGGGTTCATCTTGCTATTTGGCTTCTCTAGACTTGTGAACTATAGGCTTAATGTCCTTTGTTTAGGGCTGGAGTCCACTAATAAGTGAGTACATACCATATTTATCTTTTTGGGCCTGGGTTATCTCACTAAGGATAGTGTTTTCTATTTCTGTCCATTTGCATGCAAAATTCAAGATGTCATTGTTTTTTACCGCTGAGTAGTATTCTAATGTGTATATATTCCACACTTTCTTGATCCATTCTTCCACTGAGGGACACCATGTATTGGCTTTTTGGGACCCTAGTTTACTTGGATGCACACCTTCCTAGGCCTGCCAGGATGGAGGGGGGAGGGCCTTGGACTCTTAAGGATGGAGGGGGAGGGAGGAGGGTTAGTGGGGGTGCGGGAAGGGACTGGCAGAAGAGGAGGAATGGAAAAATAAAAAAAAAATTTAAAAAATCTCCATGCAGCGAGAGTGACAAGTGGTTATGAGCCAACTGATGTGGATGATGACAACCAAAGTCAGGTCATCCACAATAGTAGTGTGTACTCTTAACCCTTAAGCCATCTCTGCAGCCTTCCCTATCCTCCTACCACCTATACACACACACACACACAGCACAGTTTTTGTTGTTGTTGTTGTTGTTGCTGCTGCTGCTCTTTTTTTTGACACACAATCTCATGTAGCCCAGACTGGCATCAACACACACTGGCTGCCAGTGCCAAGGTTAGGGGAGTTCATGATCACATCCAGTTGTGCTGTACTTTCTTAGTGTCCACACCAGGAAGTGTCATTATTGCTCTCAGAATTAAAAGAAATAAAACAAGGTTATAAAAGTACAACTGTCTTATGCCCTGGTGAAGAACTGTCAATCTATACATTCAGTTCCCCATTTTTCCATTGTCTGGAAAAAGTTACTGTCCTACTCCCCTCCAATAATCTCATTTACTCTTCTATAAATAGCAAGAAAGCAGCCACTAGTTCTCATGTCCTACAATTGTGGTCAGACAGCAAAGTGCTCTTGCATATTTTTAAAAGTTGGACATATTGATGGGGCTTTTAAATGCTGTCTGTTTTGACAAAAAGGTCACCAACAGGCAAAGCTCCAAATCTTGTTCTCTCCCCATGCGCATATAGGATTTTTTTCCCCATGAGCTAAGAGAAGTTCAGTAGTTTTTGAGGCCAGCAGACTCATCCGTCAGTGGCATTTTTGTCCTGGGAGAGATTTGAGCCTTTATGTTTCTTTTATGTGTTTATTATCCCAACAAACCATTTGTTAGCGAACTTATGAAAGCGCTCGTCTGCTAAAATTGTCTGTTCATCGTGTCAATCATTTAGATGGAAGCCAGGGAGGAAAATATATTTCCAGTAAACGATCTCTACTTTGATCACTAAAGAGGATAGAAGCATGAGTTGCTGTTTCCAAGGGTCACATCCCAATACTGAGCTATATATAAATCTGGGAGAACAACCCAATATCACTAAAACTTCAAAGAAAAAGAAAAAGAAAAGAAAACAATATTTTAAAATGTTGGCTATTTTTATGTGCATGGATGGTTTGCCTCTATGCATGTCTGTGTGCCTCTTGTGGGCCTTGTATGCACAGAGGCCCAAAGAGGGTACCAGATCCTCCTTAACCACTGAGCCATCTCCCCACCTCCAAAATCACTTTTCTTAGTTACAACCCACAGGCCAAACTAAAACTACCATCTGTTTTTATGAATAAAGCTTTATTGAAACAGAGCTGTATTTATCGGGTCACATACTGTCTGTGATTGCTTTTTCAATACAATGGCAAAGTCAACTAGATGGAATGCAGACTGCACATTCTACCTTATTATTTATCCTTGTACAAAAAATGCTTGCTGACCTCTCAACTACACTAACAGCAATTAGCCCAAAATAAGATGTCAGGACTCTTTAAGTAGAATTGACAACGGGAGATTCTGGCAACAAAGTAATAAGACCAATTATATACAATGTTTTCCAGAAAATTGAGGAGGGTGATATCCAATTGAATTTATGAAATTAGCATTATTCAGATACAGAAACAAAGATATGAGAATAAAACTAGAATCCAGTATCACTTGTGGACACATATAGGTATATACTTGATAAAATGTCACCAAAGAAACTAGGGAAATATGCTGGCTATGGTGGCACATGACTGTCCTTCCACTACTGGGATGTCATAGGTAGAAAGATTGCCACAAGTTTAGGTTGCCTGATCTACCCAGGGAAGCCAAGGCCAGTCAAGACTACATAGGAAGACACTGTCAATAGAGAAATCAATCGATAAATAAATGAAGCAATAATGCTGGGTATGGTGGTATAGATTTGTAGATTATACTACTTAGGAGGTAGAAATGGGATCAGGTATTCCGGGCAGCATGGACACATTGTGAGTTCCCTCCTAGCCTGTACTACTTTGAGACCTTGCCCAAAAATACAAATAAAATAAAAATAATTTATTTAATTAAATATGACAATCTATAACAGAACTGTGTGTCATAACCAAGCATAATTATTCTAGTGATGAAGTATTTAATAGTACAAAAAAGAGCTGTAAAAGAAAGACTTTCAATAATAACCATTTAAAGAATTCAGAAAGTCTCCCAAACAATTATAAAACTGAACTAAATTGCCAATAATTCAAGGCTCTCAAAACAAGCAGAGATAGACAACTTTAGATATATTTATTCATGAAGAGCTGGTAAACCTGATGTAAAATAGTGACATCTTGGGCCTTCTCTCTCTCTCTCTCTCTCTCTCTCTCTCTCTCTCTCTCTCTCTCTCTCTCTCTCTCACACACACACACACACACACACACACACACACACACACACAAACCAAACATACTGCCCCATTCACCCTCCCAGAATGTCAAGAAAGCGGTACTGTGGAATATTCTAGTGAGCAAACAGTGTAAAATCAGATTTACCACTAGATGGAGCTATACTGACTGGGAGCAGAGGCAAAAGGACTCAGTGTGATAGTTTGGGCTGCTAGTAAAAATAGCAGATTCTACCGGAAACAAAAAGGGAGTGTCCACAGCTCAGTATTTGCATTGGGATTTGATTTGTATACCAGCTAGAAAGCTGGAAATATAACAGGTAGATCTGGGAATTGGAAATCCAGAGAGGGGCTCTACACAGTCCCCTGGCTAATAAGGATGATGTGTACAGGCACAGAGCAAACTGGAGAGAGCCCAAACTGTCTTATTGACAGTGTAACTTGTGTAACTGGGAGACGTGTTGCAAATGCAAGGAAACCCTGTGCGTACAGGAAACAATTCAAAACTGACAACTGCTCAGTCGTGCTCACACTCAAATCTCCCAACAGAGGGTAGAATCCTTACTGAATGGCTGGATGTCAAAGGTTAGGTCATAGGAACCCAAATTAAGACCACAACAAGAAGATAAACAAAAATGAAACAGTAGAGCCATCCCAGTCCCCAACCTGGAGACTGAGGCGACAGTGGAAATGATCCCAGACTGATGGAGAACAAGTCAGCAAACAAAACCAGAAAAAAAGTCATCAAAAACAACAACCAAATCCAAACTGCCAACATGATCATTTTTTGGAGGTAGACTGGACCTTCAGCAAATAAGTATAACATGGGTCTAAAGTCCTCATGAATAGATCAAAGCCCTCATAAAACGGGCTCCGAAAAAGCTCTTCTGTGGAATCACTCCTTCACTCTCATGTAAAGACTGGAAAGCTGGCAGGCTCTTGGCCTCACCAGCACCCATCAAGCATGGATCTCCACCCTCCAGAAATGTCAGAAATAAGTTTTATTATATATAACTTATGTGTTTTGTTATAGCAAGCTGAACAAAGAAGACCAAAAATGGAAATATTCAACTTTCAAACTAGACTTCAACGACAAAGTGATGCAAAATAGCAGGAAAGTATAATTCATGGTCAACGAGAGGAGTTTTAAAAGAGCCAAATTATTGGCTCTGAACAAATCTCATATGTGGATGCAGCAGCCTTCAGGGCAGTTACTATAAATGTGTATAAAAACTTAAGGAAAGACTGGAGAGATGAGTTCAGTGGTCAAGAGCAGTGCCTACTCTACCTCAGGAGCTCTATTCAACTCCCAGCACCCACATTGTGTCTGTAACTTCACTTCCAGGAGATCCAACACACTTTGTGGTCTCCCCAGGCACCAGACATGTGGGTGTAACACAGACATGAATGAAAGCAAAACACTCACGCACAGAAAATGAAATAACAAGTCAATGAAAATTAAGGGAAACTGCATTTCTCTGAGATTTAAAGAAAGCTATGATGACCATGATTGAAAGGAGACTGAGTAAAAAAACAGAAACTATACTAAAAATGAAAATTTTGATGTTGAAAATTGCAGTAACTGAAATCATAAATGCACTGGTTCTCAGCCTGTGGATCAGGACCCCTTTGACAAACCACTACCTCCAAAAATATTTATGTTATTATACATAACTATAGCAAAATTACAGTTATGAAATAGCATCAAAAATAATTCTATGGTTGGGGGTCACCACAACATGAGGGACTGTATTAAAGGGTCACAGCATTAGGAAGGTTTAGAACCATTAGTATCAGAAGAATTGATACATCATACAAATCTGCAAACTTGAACTAGGTAACTGAATTACATAATCTGAACAAATGAAAAAGTGGCAGAGACTTGAATACCTAAAGAAACACACAAAAAAAACTCTATGTACAGGCTTTTCCTCAAAAGTCCTACCCTTAAATTTCATTGGCCAGGAGTCACGTGACTACCTACTTCGTATGAAGGCCTAAAAAGGAAATACTTCTCAAAGGAAAATGGAATTGTCACCCATTGACTTGAAGTATCAATTTAGAACATTGATTTAGACTCATTTCCTGGGGTTGCACACATTACTGCCTACATAAAATTGAGCTTTCTCTGGTGACAAGAGAAAAACAGAAATGTTGTCCTTGATTCAAGCAACTAAGTCCACTACAGAAAGTCATACAAAAACATAGCCTTGCTATTTGAGGAGTGACTTCCATTTTCACCAAAACTCGATTTACTTTCTACAAGACAATCATGCTGTTGCCTCATTATAAAGGAAACCCAGCCAGGCATGGTGACACACACCTTTGTGCCAGCACTCTGAAAGCAGAGATGGGTATATCTTTGTTAATTTAAGGCCAACCTGGTCCGTGTGACAAGTTCTAGGTCAGCTAGACTGTGTCTCAAAATTAAATATGTATATTATATATATATATATTTAAATGATAAAGAAAATATAAATTTAAAGTGGTGTCAATGCTTCCTAGTCACAACATTAAAGAGAGAAAAGCTATCCAGTAATCAGCAATATTTTTTGTCCTTGGATGGTCACTGTTGATCCTAAAAGGTAACTAATGAGCATTGTCCTCCATGGGTCTCTGAGGTCCAGGCTGATGCACAATCAATTCCAGCTTGCTTCCTGAAGGGGGTGAAAGACAGGAAACTAGATATTTATTAGAGTTAATTGTGTAAATCCACTTTCTCTGTGGAGGCAGAACAAGATGGGTTGACAAAACCCACATCAAGCTCTTGACTACATACAGCCAAGATTCTAATAATATTGCTTGCCCTTCAGACAACATGATTCAAGACGAAATGGGCAGATGCGATGAGGAGATACTGCCCTTTCTTATCCTTAAGCTCACTGACAGTTGCTCATCTAGTAAGGTACACGTTAGGAAGTCTACCTTCACCAGGGAGGGCTCTGTCTAGTTGCTCTTGACATAGACACTGGGTCTGGGAAGATGAATAAGTATATAGTGTGTACTTGTTCTTTTGTTTGTTTGTTTCTCTTATACGTTTTGTGGGACTACCCTCCCAAATTGGTGCGGGAGAATTGTCTGTATTCTGTCAATCATGTTCTAAATAAATGCTGATTGGCCATTAGCCAGGCAGGAAGTATAGGCGGGAAAACCAGACAGGAAGTATTCTGGGAAGAAGGAAGTTCTTTCCCAGTCCTGCCCAGACCACCAAAGAAGCAGGATGTGACCTGCCCCGCTGAAAAAGGTACTGAGCCATGTGGCTAACATAGATAAGAATAATGGGTTAATATAAGCTACAAGAGCTAATATGAAGCCTGAGCTAATGGGCCAATCAGTTTATCATTAATATAGACCTCTTTGTGTGATTTCTTTGGGACCTAATGACTGTGGGACCTGGTGGGAGGACAGAAACTAACCTAGCCCTCATGTTACACCAAATAAATACACAGAAACTTATACTTATTTATGAATGCCCAGCCTTAGCTTGGCCTGTTTCTAGCTGGTTTTTCTAACTTAAATTAACCCATTTCTCTTCTACATTTTGCCTTTGGGCTTTTTACCTTTCTTTATTCTGTATATATCTTTGTTTCCTTCTTACTCTGTGGCGGGCTGTGTAGCTGGATGGCTAGCCCCAAAGTCCTCTCCTTCTCCTTTCCTTGCTCCTCACCCTCTTCTCTTGCCCTTCTCTCAAGTCTAGACTTCTCCCATTTACTCCCTTTGACTGCCAGCCCTGCCTATTCTTTCTCCTCCCTAGCTGTTGGCCATATGGGTCTTTATTAGACCAATCAGGTATTTTACAGAGTTAAACAAATGCAACATAAAAGAATGCAACACATCTTTGCATCATTAAACAGATATTCCACAGCATAAATGAATGCAGCACATCATAAACCGCAACAGTAGTGTTTCCATGTAGGCACAGGAACCTCAGTTCAGATTCTTCGCTTCCATATAATATCTGAGTGCAGTGATGCATACCTGTAACCACGACAACTGGGGAGGTGGACAAAAGTAGATCCCTGAAGCTTGCTAGCCTGCCAGTATATGTAAACTATATAGCTCTGGGTTCAGGGAGAGACCCGGTCTCAAAAAAAAAAAAATAAGTAGAGATGAATAGAGGAAGATGGCTGAGTTCCCTTGTACACATGTTTGTCTGTACACATGCATATCCAGAGAGAGAGAGAGAGAGAGAGAGAGAGAGAGAGAGACCAAAATAAATAAAGACAGAACTGCTTTAAATATGGTAAAAGATGTAAAAGGTGCAGCAGCAGGGCTTTCACAGTAAATTGACAATCCTTTGCCAATAATCCTGATGTTTCACATAATATTCTCAAAAGCACACATAAAACTTTGTTAAAATGCAGTAGTACAGGCCTTTAAATAATACTCACTAAAGAAGAGAGGGAGAGGGTGGGAGGTGGGGGAGGAGGGAATGAAATTATTTTTACTTAAAGAGTTACAAATAAAAGTTTTACGGGATGTGGACCGGAGAACACAGAATCTAAATTTATACCTACAATTCAAGTGTTAGGTTTCTAATAAACTTGATGAGTTTAACATTTTTTAATTGAAAAATATTTTTACTGCAAACAAGAAAGCATGAAATTTAAAAGACAGAATTTGAGAGAAATAGATTTGTTATTTTGTTTTAAATTGGAAAAGAAGATAGGGACTAGGAAGAGCTAAGAATGGATTTCCTTGTACTTTATTACTATTGCACAATGCAGTGAGTGTTTGGATCATCTGGCTCAAGAACTTTGCATTGTATGCAAATTCAAGCTGCTTTAATTCACACTGATACCAAGTTTTACCCAATTTGATCTTCACCAAATGTATATTAGTGTAAATTACAGTTGACGATACTACCATTTAGGAAAGTCTAACAGCATAGTCTGTCTGAGAGGTGAAATCTATGTTCCATACTGACACATAAGCACATACTACTTCACATTTCCAGCATTATTCATTTATGAGAAAGATGTAGAAAGTGTCCAGTGGTGGACTGGACTGAAAGACTGTGACTGAGATAGAAAATGGCATCTCCCTCCTGCTGACATTTCATTCTGCCGAACTCTGCCTTCTTACAATCCCCACTACAACCTTCCGAAGACACCCTGCATTTTTCCTGTAATTCAGGCTAAAATTCTTTCAGCTACCTGTGATCTATATCATAGTTTTTGAACTAGTTACCTTTCTGGTGGATATGACAACATACTTGAGAAAAGCAGCTTGAGGAAGAAGCAGTTTTTCCTGGCTCATGGTCTGAAGGGATACAGTCCCTCATGGTAGGGAAGTCATGACTGGAGGAGCATGAGGTAGAAGATCACACTGTGACACAGTCCATAAAGAGAGAGAGATGAATGCTCTCCCGGGTTTCCCCTTTTTCTCTTCTTTACTCTGGAATCCAGTCAGTGTGCTGGTGCTAAGTTAATGGTGGTTCTTCCCTCCTGGATAGAATTTCTCTGGAAAGATACATCTAGAGGTATGTGTTCTATGTGATTTCTAGTTCAGCCAAGTTGACAGTGAAGATTAACATATCATAGTTACCCAGCAATGCTGTGGTTTGAATGTGAAAACCTTCCCATAGGATCAGGGGTTTGAACACTTGTTCTCCAGCAAGCTGATGGTGGTATTTTAGAAGTCTATGGAATCTTTTGAAGGCGAAGCCCTACTGAAGAAAATGAGCCACTGGGGACAGGCCCCATCCCACTTGCAGTCAGCTCTCTGCTTCCTGATTGCAGGTACTGTGTGACCACCTACTCATCCCTTCCCCTCCATGATGGATTGCAGTGACAAACTTCCCTCCCTTAGATTTTGCTTCCTCATTGTGGGGATTTTTATCTTGCTATTTGTTTTGTTTTGTTTTTGTTTTGGAGGAGGGTCAGGAAATTTGTTGCAGAAACAAGAAAGGTAACTTATAGAAGCCTTCAAATCTTATTCAATCTCCATTTAAAACAGATTGAGAATCTAGGCAAACTCACAGGCAGCTCAGAGATCCCAGGCCCCAGTATCAATCTTCTGGCCTTCACTTCTATTTCTTCTCTTCTGAGTCTTCCATCTCATGGTGAATGAGAGAACAATAACAATCCTTTGGTTTTCTATTCTAATTTCATCCTAAGAGAGTATTTCCAGTGCAAATAGCCACAGAGGAAAAATTTAAATGTAAGTTATATAACAAATACCATTGAAAGACGATTGTTATGGGTTGAATAACAACCCCCCTCCAAGTTCATATGTTAAAGTACTAATAAGTCATGTGGCAGGGAACCTATGATGGGATTGGGGAAGAGGAGATGGCTGTATAAGATCTGGGACAACTGTTCTCACCATGAATCAAATATATTGTCATACTGACCTATGGACTAGCAGACTCTAGAAATACGAGCAATACATATCATTTAAGCCACACAGTCTATGATCTCTATTACACCAGTTCAAGCTGAATAAAATAGCAACTTAATGTCTGTTAAATTATCATCTGTCATATAGAATTACCTATAATTGTATGAAAACACAAAAGAACAAAGAACTCACCTCTTGATAGACCCAAAGCAAACTACAGAAAATTGTTTAGAAGTCTGGACCTCTGAATCACTAATAGTTTGGTTTTTTCAAAGACCACACATTTGGATAATTTGTTAATATCCAATACTTTTGTATTGCTGTGGGGCCGTGATAATAGCAGAAAATGAATGGAAGAAAGTATAATGGGATACTGATAGCGAATAATAAAATTATTAAAAAAGAGAAACACTGCCTACTTAGAATTGTTCTCTCTACTGTGGGCACAAAGTAACCCTGTAAATGATCACAAAACTATTATACACATCAATATCTAAAGTAACTGAACATGTACTTCTAGTCAGAACTTTTATAAATACGAAAGTATTCTTGGATAACTCAGTGCCCACAACACTATCATACTCTATTAGCTACCATTTAAATCATAGTCCTTATCTCTAATGAGAAGATGAGGAGAAAGAAGCTAATGAAATGACAGTAAATTGCAAAAGCAAATAAATAAGATTCGAAGCTGATGGTGCAAAGTGTCAGCTATGAAGAATGTCCACATCACTCCTAAGTCATGGCAAGAGAAAATTAGATTAGGATGGATGCAAGGTTTTAGGTTACAATAAACACTTCCACCATTTTATGTTCTAATAACAAATTACTCTGCAACATTCCCCTTGCTAAAGCCACCAGGCATGACTAAAAAAGAAGCAAACACATTTTCAATCACCCAGGAACATCTTAGGCATGAAAAATTAGGATGCCGTGAAGAAGAATGGAGAGCATATTGCCATTACCTGCCAACATCACAGAAAATGACCTACAAATTTACAGTTCTAACTTCCTATATTTCTCAATACCTTTTCAAATTTAATCTGATGGAAAAGCCATTTTATGGGTTTTAGAAAGCTATTGTATAGACATAATGCCTAGCTTTGAGGAAGTTGATGTTATATTCACTGCAGAATGGAGGGTTTATGAACAAGTCTTTAAATCCTCACCTGGATACCCTTAGCAGTCTTCCCAAATCAAAGGCAACTCCATCTTTCCATTTTCTAAGTCCCCAAACCTTGGAGACATCATTCACTTTCTGCCACTTCCATAGTCTACATTTAATTAAATATTCTAATTACACTAATCCTTCTAATTACACTTTCAAAATAGAATCATCTGTCTAGCTCCACAGCTTCCACATTTTCTTGTGGTCTCACATTAATTATATATATTAATATATTCATTATAATATATTAATACATAATATATTAAATACACAGTGACACAATGTGAGATGATGAAATCAAGAAATCAAGGTGGTATAGTGGGTATGGTGATGCACACCTTTAATCCCAGCAGCACTCAGGAGACAGAGGCAGGTGGGGTTCTGAAAAAGTAAGAGGCCAGCCTGGTCCATATAGTGTGCTCCAGGCCAGCAAGGGATAGATAGATAGATAGATAGATAGATAGATAGATAGATAGATAGATAGATAGATAGATAGATAAGTATAGATAGAGCTATTGAGTACATCCATCATCTACCTTAGCTGCCATTTCCTAAAGTCTAGCTTGAATTGTTGATGGAGAAGATCTGAGGTTCCTCCTAGGTGATGACAACAATGTCTTAGTTACAGTTATTATTGCTGTAATGAAACACCATAACCAAAAGCAACTTTGGGAGAACAGAGCTCATTTAGCTTGCTTATCCTGAGTCACAGTCCATTGAGGAAAGTCACAGCAAGAACTCAAACAGTGCAGGAGCCTGAAGGCAGGAGCTGATGCAGAGGTCATAGAGGAGTGCTGCTTACTGGTTTGCTTACAGTTTAAGAGGGTATTAGTCCATGACCATCATGGCAGGGAACCGGACAGAAGGCAAGCAAGCATGGCACTGGAGCAATAGCCGAGAGCTCATATCCGACCCACAAAGTGCAGGCAGGAGCTAACACGATTGGGATTGATGTGGGCTTTTGTATCCTCAAAGCCTACCCCCAGTGACACCTCTTCCATCGAAGCCATGCCTCCTAAATCTTTCTAAACAGTGTACCAAATGGGAACCAAATAGTTTTAAATATATAAGCCTGTGGGGAAAATTCTTATTTAAACTACCACATGGTCCAAGAAGTGTAATTGGGTGGCAGGTCTTTAAACAGTATTGCAAAGTAAAGATGTTTTGAGAGGAGGGGTGGGTTGGAAATGAGGAGGGTATCCTTGACTACAAATAACAGGATACAGGGGAAGCATATGCAGCAACCTGAGAGGGGAGCACAAGGGATAGATGACATGAGAACAGTAACCAGGTCACCTGCCCCCTTCCCTCCAGCTGCACCCTCTGGAGTCTCTTCTCAGGCTAATAGAAAGGCTATACCACACTGAACAAGGAAAAAGCCAAAGTCACTGCAGCAACTCAGACGCATCAGCACCCTACTTCTTTGCTTAGTCTCATAGTCTGCACATACCCTACTGGCTCACAGGGGTCAATACCTTTTTTTTTCTTTTTTTCCCCCATACATTGTTTTGTTTTATTTTTTCCATTCAAGAACATAATTAAAGAAATAAAATTTTTTTTCCTTTCTTCCCCTTCTCCCGGTCCCCTCCCACTACCCCCCCACCCCTCCTCCCTCCCCCTTCTTCCTTAAAAGAGGGCATGGTGCCCTGCCCTGTTGGAAGTCCAAGGCCAGCAAAGCTTTCTTTCACCATCGATGGGGAAAACAAGATATTCCAGGATAAAAACAAATTTAAGCAATATGTAGCCACGAACCCAGCCTTACAGAAAGTACTAGAAGGTAA
>PVIU01033620.1:0-12201 GCA_004026605.1 Ondatra zibethicus
GGGACCCTGATCGTGAGTTCACAGTGGAACAACTGGGGTTGCCAATTCAAATCTACATACATTTGAAAAATGTCATAAAAGAATATATTAAACAATCTCATTTATCATTTTTAGCAAACATTTAGTGCTTCCAGACTTCCTGGTTACAGAGAAAAGGGGATTTCAATAAGCAAAGATGTATATGCTCCTGTTTTGAAAGCACTTAACTTGGTGGGCTATAAGCAGGCCCTGTCTATGAACAATATGAGAGCTCTTTACCTTCTGTGCTTTCTTATATCTTCAGGAATTCTTTCTGAAAATTAGAATTCAGAATCAAAAGTAAATTAGCTTTATAGTTTAAGCTGTGATACTGGAATGAATGGAGGAAGTTTATCTAGAATATTCTTCTGGTCCAGTGTAAACAGAGACTACTCATTTTTTTCCCAGCTGCCCAGACCCGAATAATCACGCAGAATTATTAGTTATAATATATTGTATTAATTTTGTGTTTTAATTAATTAATTAGTGTTGTAGTATATTAATTACAACACTATTTGGCCAACGACTTGGGCATATTCCTAGTTATTCTTACATATTAAATTAACCCATTTCTACCAGTCTATTTATTGCCATGTGGCCATGGCGTTATCTCATTTTCTACATGTCTTGTTTCCTTGGCAACTGACTAGCATCTCCCTGACTCCACCTTCTTTTTCCTTCTATCTCTGCTTGTTCTATCCTTCCCTGCCATAGGTGAAAGGAGCTTCTTTATTAACCAATGGTAATAAAACATATTCACAGCATCCAGAGGGGCCTCCCGCATCATCGCAGGTCTGATCTACTCTTCTAGTCTGCTCGCTCAGACCTTTCACTGTGAATATTTGTCTTCTCTCGTCATCTCCTCACATTTTGTTTCTCTTCACACTCTATCAGCAATTGATCTATGGCTGTATACCTCCTGCCTCAAGTCTTTATATGGCTCATGCTTTCTAGTTTTGTGATTCTGACTGAGGGACTTTTCAAATCTACCTTTCTTTGTTGGTTTGGTGAGATATTTTGGCTTTGTTCTATACAGTGGCTCAGATAGAGTGCCCAACTCCAGCTCAGAACATTTAATGCTCTTTTCTAGTTACATGCTTTAGTTCAGTCTTGAAATTTAGAGAGCAGGACTCTGATCGCCATTGTCTATTCTGTGAAATGATGGATAAAGCAGACAGTGCTGGGAGTCGGTGGGGACTAATTCTCAAAGTAGACACTTAGGAGTGAAGGTCAGTGTTGAGTGCTGCTCATCACAGTTGATGCTCCACACACACACACACTTCCTGCATTCAAATGGAAGCTATTCCACGGAGCTTCCTATAGCTATTGGGATAAATTACCACAGTTGCTTAACACAATAAAAATGTGTACTTGTGCAGTTTTCAACAGAAGCCCAAATCTAGATGTACTGACATCTGATTGCTGTGGGACTGAAGTTCGGAATGCTTTCCTGCCTCTCCGCTAAATTTTGGAACTTTCAGACAATCCTTGCCTTTCTTTGACCAGCAGCTGTATAATCTATGTCTGTCTTTGTTGTCATGAGGTGACCTGCCCTCTGCTTGCTTCTTCATGTAGTCTTCTATTTTTATAAGGACTCATCAAACTCTGTATGTTTTGGTCTTAACTAGTAGTGACCTGATTTCCAAATAAGGTCATTTTCTGAGGGTGGGTGGGATGCTAGTTTTTGGGGGCACCCCCATGCTGTGCAGCATATAATATTGCCTGAAGGTTCATAATAAGCATAAGATATATTTTTCATAGTGTGTGATGCTGTAACCCCAAACCTACCTGTCAAAAGCATCCATCGTCTTAATCACTGTATTGAGAAGAATGAGACCTTCCATTTCTAAGGGGAAATCAGATGCAAGAACTTAAATAAGAGTGACAGCGAGAGGTGAGGAGAATTATGCTGAAGTCACAAGATAGCCCACTAATTATTTCCCTGAAGGAAACATTACATGGATGTAATTTAATTCTGTTTTTCCTTTCTGAAAAACACATGCTGAGAGAAATGAAAGTAGTAAGAAAAGAACGAAACTTTGATGATCTTGCCCTCAGAAGCTCTTACATTTTATTCCCTTCTATCATTTGCAATGGATATCCTATCAAACTCTGCATCTTATGGTCCATCTTATCTTTGTGTATATAAAATTGACATCTTAAATCTAACCTGCCAAATCTTGCATTTACTTCCAATAGAAATAAAATAGGAACTAGCTATAAAACTTTCTCTTCTTCTTCTGGAAACTTACTTTGGAGCTCTTGGGAGTGGTCAGGTATGCTCAAGAATATAGTAAGGTGTAAGTAGGGGCCACCTTCGTGGAGCCAACACTCACAGAAGTCAACATTGTATTTTGGCTCCTTGGGTTTAAAAAGAGCATACATCATTCAAATCAAGGGCAGGCCTTAGTTGGACCAGACAAGACTGGAGCAATAATCCCAGGAACCATCACAACTCAAAGTACTAGGGGTCAGAAGAAAAATGTCCACAGCATTGACACGCTCCTTATTCTCTCAACTACACTTCTTTGTGCCTTAAGCATTGAATTTGCATCAGTAACAAAACTCAGGGTAGGAATAAGCCAAGGTGTTCTTGTTGTGTAGTTTGTATTGAAGGGATGAACAGAAAATCACAGATTAAGTAACTCATCTCACACTAAATCAAGACTTGGATTCAAGAGTCCATTCTCCTAATTATTATCCTCTAATTCCTCTGAGTGAAAGTAGTAGATTTACATAATATTTATGTAGCTCTTTCTTGGGGCAGAAAATAGCGCATATTAAGCAAATGAGATATTCAGATGTTTGATATATATTCTCATTTAATTCTTATCAAACTTATCTTTGTGCCTTTGATGATATTTGCCAGAAAAATCTATTACAATTTTTAGACTATGAGAGGTAGCCTTGTCTAGGAAATCTAAGGGCATCTCCACAGGCAATTGGTTAGGAAGCCTCAAAGGTCAGGTCCATGTTTGTAGGTTTTCTTGGTGCAAACCTCAGATAAGAAGAGTGTCTTAGGAAGCATATTGGCATAAATATCACTATGTGTTTATCAAAAAGCACTCATTTCTTTGTTATTTGTAAGATGTATATAGTTGTAAGAGTTCATGATCCCCAAATAGTCACATGCCCCCTACATTTTTCCACGAATGGCAATGAAACCCTTCTCCAAAATGTAAGTAGAAATTTTCACTCTGTTATGCCCCAAAGACTAGGTCATCTGTTTTATTACTATTATGTCCTTGCCAACACACATACACATACACACACACATGCATGCACACACACACATATTTTATTGATATTCTTCAATATCCCTTTATAAGTTATTTGTGTGTGTGTGTGTGTTGTGTGTGTATAAACATTCATGTGTTACAATGAATACGTGGAAGCCAGAGCCTCACTCTCAGGATTTGTTTCGACCCTGACACCTTATGAAGATCCAGAGAATGAACTCAGGTAGTCAGACTTCCACAGAGGCATCATGTTCCTGCTGATGTAGCTCACCAGCCCCTCCTTGCCTTTCATTTATTGCACAGGGAAGTGGTAATGCATTCTGGGATAGAGCACTGCCAGTTACAGGAACCACCCAGAATGCTATTACGTTCATGCAGTCGGACCTCAGCCTTTCATCCACAGCGGGCTTCACGGCATGATCAGAAGCTCAGAAGTCTATCAGATGCATCGGCCATTGCTTTACATAAGCAGTGTGTCATTTGGATCTGTTTGAAGAAGCAGATTCTTTGGGATAGATTTTTTTTTTTCACTATTGCGTTAGAGCTGCTTCTCTGCCCAAGGCATAGCGGACAATTCTAAATGTGTGTTCATCATCTGAAATTCTTTTGTAATAAAAATGTGTTTTTAAAATAAAATATTGAGCTTAATTATTGGGCAGACAACTTAAAAGGGTGCCACTTTTGTTTTTGTTAACTCAGAGCTTAAAGAAGGATTAAACAGTACAGGGCAAACCTGTAAGAAGGATTTTTCTTTCACTTTGGCCAGTAGAGAAGTAATAGAGCCAGCAGTTCAGAGAGGAAAATGTAAGATATTCACTGAGGCTGCTTTTAGTTGCTCGGGCACACAGACCATCTGGCAATGAGAGGAGATGGGGGCTCAACATGCCCTTTGTAAATAAAGTGATTGCCACCGGGACGAATAATTCCCCTTTTAATTGTGTACCTATTTAAGAAGAGATCGCAAATAAAGGGTCCTCCTTCTCAGATGAAATTGATGAATGACCTTGAAGACTCAGCACTTGTCATCCTTGGAAAACTGGACTCTCATCAACTCGGCTCATTATGAGTCCAGTCTGAGTCTACACAAAGCACCCTTTGACTTCAGGGGGACTCAGGCACAATCAGTCCTGAGGGAGATGATGGCTTTAAATCATGCTTCCTACCCCACTGAACAGCTACTAAATGAAGGCATAAAACATGGACAACTCAGTTATAAGTCCGCACATAAGATAAAGCATGCAGTGTGGATTTCACACTGGTATCAGTAACACTGAAACTGCTGCTTTTAAATGGGAGCTTGCAATGCTCAGTCACTGATACCAAGGGAAAGAGAAAGTAAAAGATCTCAGAAACAAATGTCTGATTTACAAGTCATTGAATGCATCAACGAAAAGGAGAGGCTGGGGCACACATAGCTCTTTGCTATTAACAGTGATGATTTCTTTAACAACATTGAGCCAGATTTTAATGGTACGTCGTTCAATTTTTCCTACAGCAGTTATCAGTTTTCTTGCTGCCGAGAGGGACGATGACAATAATGACAGAAATACACACAGTTCTAGAAATACAGGGAGAGTCAGGCAAGAGGCAGACCTAGAACACGTCCCTTCGCTGGGGTTTCATGGGCTCTGGCTATTGGAATCCAATGACAAATCAAGTTTTACTATCTTTCCTTTTGTTCCATTTTAGCTAGGTGTATAGCTTCAGCAGCATCTATGTTGCCAAGGATAGCTGTTATTCCTTCAAAAACTCAGTATTTCAAAACAGTGGTGCTACATCGGACAGGACAGGGAAGTGGGAGACAACTGTGGCGGAATGAAGGTATTTCTGTATGATTTGTTATTACTAATTATCGATTAAACTGCTTGAAACTGCTTGAGTAAAGAGTTTGGCATAATTAATGGCTGATAATTACTGGGATAATATTTGTTATACCTATTCTCTGACAGCAAAGTGCCTTGAAGTCCCTTATTTGGGTCTCATAAAAAGTGAAAATAACATATCAACTGCTGCATATGATAACCATTATGTTGAACCATTCAGCTCACAGTGTCTTCTTATGAAAGAATTTAATGCCATGCATTTAATTACTCTGATAATCCTGCTGGATACACAGTGCCTGTTGGCTAAGTGTGCTTTGGGGAGTTCTCACTGTGTTTGAGTGAGTGATGCTCTCCGGAAGGTTTCTTCACGTCTTCTCTCACCTACCCCAATGACAGAAGCTTTGTAGGAATTGTTTGAACTTTCTAGCACACTGCAGGCTTTTCATAACAGTTAAACAACAACTCTAATTGCTATGCGCAATTGAAGAGTAATTTTCTACAGTACAGGTGCAGTTACCTGAAATGTATTCTCTCACAAAGTACTTAAACACTTCGTTCCTCGACTTAATTTACAAGGAAACTAGATATCTTTTAATAACCTCTTCCCCTTTGCCTACTTAGTAGGATAATTATGCTTTATTTCCTGTGGAATAAAAAGTGTTCCTCATCTGCTTAATTCCGTCAAAGAAGTTGACTTCGTGGAGAAGGGCCGTAGCTTTGTTTAGTTCCTAGAACTGGTGTCTAATTCCATAATAATTCTTGACTTTTATGGTTTCTGGACAAGCCCCTGAGTGTTTGTGACTAAAGATTTAAGCATTTCAGTATCATACAAAATAACTGTGTGAATGCAACTGTATTCTTGCATTCTTTGTGCAACTAAGACAGAATAAGGTGGGAAGAAGAGGACCTTGGAGTTTTTCTCCACAAAAAACCTTTTTTTTTTTTTGGTTTTTTCCAAAGTCAAATGTGTACAAAAGATAGTATTTCTATAACCACGACCCATATCTTGTCATCATCCCAAATCTTTGCAAAGTGAATGCATTCATTTCTACATATATTTTTGTAATGAGTCTTTTTCTGTCCCACCAGCCAGCTCCCAAATAATAACACAGAGACTTCTTATTAATTATGAAAGCTCAGCCTATAGTTTATGCTTGTTCCTAACTAGTTCTTATAGCTTAAGTTAACTCATTTCTATTAATCTATATTGTATCTTCCATCTTTCTTCTATTTTCTCTCTGTATTTCCTGACATTTCTTATGTGCCTAGATTCTCCTCCTCTTCCTTTCCCTTCCTGGAAGTCCTTTCTATACCCTCTGCCTATCTATTGGCTGTTCAGCTTTTTATTACACCAAGCACCGCAATATACATTCATGCAGTGTGTGAATACCCCACAGCACATTCTGAAACATTCCTGGTAAATTTGTGCTGTTTTCAGTATAGGAACTATTGTGACTTTCCATTTAAAAAGTATTTACCATGTTCATTGAACATTAAAA
This sequence comes from Ondatra zibethicus, assembly GCA_004026605.1. NCBI lineage: Eukaryota > Metazoa > Chordata > Mammalia > Rodentia > Cricetidae > Ondatra > Ondatra zibethicus. Next base: position 6,580 of record PVIU01033620.1, read on the forward strand.
TAAGAAAATTTCAAAGCATAAAAGTTGCCTGATAGCTTAAAAATGCCCAGAAATGGCTGCCATGGGAATGGTGGCTCCTATTCCCCAGGCAAGCAATGTGCTTGTCCTCAGGGACACCTTAAAGGGGAGGCTTGAAAAGTGAAACTCATTAAAGTGTTCAGTACATTCTGTGTTTTTGCTTCCTTTTAATTTAGAATTGATACCTATGTTACAGGTGTTCCTAAAAGAGGGTTGACTCAGCTTCTAGTGGCATCCGTAAACTTAGAGAGTATGCTAAATAGAAAGGTGGTGATTTTAGTCTTCAAAATGCTATATGCTAGTTTCCCAACTGCAAGAAATTTTAAGTGAGAGTTCCTGAATTCACAACACACACACATACACACACACACATATACACACTCACTCTCATGCACTCACACACTTATACTCTCAGACACACACTCACCCAACATACTCTTCTCACACACATTCTCTTATACCCACAGATACTCTTTCTCACACACATATACTCACACATTCACACACACTAACAACACACACACACTCTCTCACACACAAACAACACAACACACAATCACTCTCTCACACACATACTCACACACACTCACTCATACACATATACACTCATGCACTCCCACACTCACACATTCTTTGAGGACAAGTTCTATGCCTGTGTTTGCCAGTTACTTTGTGTAATTCTTTTTGTAAGTGTTACACAATAGGCTTCTTGGGTATACATTAATACAAAAGACTTAAAGTCACATATGCACAACAAAACAAATCATAAATAATGAGATACTAAAGACCGACTGTCACTGAGGTAGCAATTATCAGTGTCTCTTTTTCGCTTCGGTGGCTTTTTCCTTTTACCCTGAGACATGCAAACAGAACAAACAATTAGCGAAATAATTGATGATCAGTACCTTCAAAGCTTGTGGTGACCTGCTTTATGCTTTATAAGCTTAATAATGAGAACACCTCTTATTACTGATTAGTGCCCTGCCCGGTGCTCTCTCACGGTGCTCAGGAGGTGCATCTACATCAGACAAAAGGTTTTCATCTGCCCTTTACAGTTAGTTGGTCCCTAATGAACTGAGCTCTTGTCCCTTGCTGTTTTTAGATTCCAATTAAACTTGTTTGTAGAATAGACAAATAATTAAAGATGTATTGTTTTCCATGACTTAATATTGTCTTCCAATAGGGTTGTGTTGCAGTTGGTGGCAATTAACTTATATAGTTATGTTTTTAATCATTTATGTATTAAAACACATGCAAAATGTGCCTATGTTTTCTTAGCATTTTTTGTTCTTGTCAACCCATTCTCTTAACTTGCACTGGGTGTGCTAATTACCCTCTGTCAAGCTAGGGTAATTCATCTTTTCCAAGAAAAAAGGAAAACATTCTGTTTTCATTTTGTGCTTAAGAAAGTGAAAGAATGGCAGTTTGCTCCGGAGCTTTCAGAACCAGCAAAGAATGCTTTAAGATTATGACAAACTGATTTTATGTTGTGCACAGCAAGGAGTATTAAACAGACAAATAGAATGTCATATTAAGAAGTCTGTTAAATTATATTTTCTCATATCTGTTGTTGAATTTTCCCATCCACTTGCATTCTATATTAGGCCCTTATAAGATGGTATAAGTAGTTCTTTATCACAAGAACACAGAGAATAAAATTCAGAAACTGTATGATAATTCGTCAACCAAGCAAATTTTATAGTCCTGCAGTCCCCAGAGATTGTGGAATTGTTCTTTTGTAATTGGAGAAAAAGTATTCAGAACGATTGTTTCATGATCCTGCCTTCATGGTTTTCAAACAGATCTTTAAAAGTGATTGTACTTCATCAGCAGATGATGGGCGGGCAACTTTTCAACTGTTGCTTCTGAGCTTTGCAGACAATGTGTGGCATCAATTGGTTCTTTCTCCTCTCCTCCCAAGCTCTGTGCTCTTCTATCAGTGTTGCGAAATCTTCAATAAGCATCTGCTGATGGTTTAATATCTTTGCTTTTATTCATGGGTCCCACCCACTTCCGACTAAAGTAATATAATTGATTATGCTCTGAAATTCTGGTGTGCTTTTATGTGCACTGAAACTACCTAGGAGTTATTGGATGGGCGAGATGTTTGGATTTCTGGAACATACCTACTGCATTAAGACATATAACCAAGAATTTTACATCTTCAACTGATCAGGGTGAAAAGTGTTCTTTATTGTGGCCTGATGGAAGGATGGATGTAAAATGCTACTTGTGTTAGTACCAGAATATGCAATAAGACTCATACATTTTATCTAACATGTATTTTGGGTGACTAGTAACTATTTTTGTATTTGGGTAACTAGTAGCCAGCTGTAAAAAGTCACTATTCTGCTATGTACCATAAATAACAACTCATATGAACCATAATTGTATATATATGTATATATATGCATGTGTGTATATATATACACATATATTTGCAATTGTGTTTTGAACTCTGGAAGTTAGTAAAGCAAGCACATGTTATGCTATTATAGTCAGTGTAAGTTCCAGACAAGCAGACCTACAGTACAGGTACTTCATTGTACATAATGTGCAGTCAGAGTATGTATGGTGTGAGACATAGTTAAGTTCTTGGGTTAACCTTCCTCTCTCTCTTTAGTAAAACATACTGACTGATCACTATATATGGAGTTTTAGTAACCAATGGGATCCTTGCCTGGGACACCATGTGCTTCTGACCAAATATGAGCTCCATGTGTATCACGGATATATTGGGTTTGCCCTAAGTTCATGTATGTGTCATTTTATTTGTTATTTTAACAACTTACAAATTTACTTACAATTTTAATTATATTTGTATTTATGAACTTATGAATGCAGAAAAGACGGTTATGTTTCTGTGACAACTAAATTGAATGCTTTGGAGAAACATGGCTTCCGAAAACATATATAGATTTCTCCGCAGGTGTCTATAAGTCAGATCAACTCAAAGTAGAATTCATAGAAAATGCATTATGGGTGTTGTGTAGATGAACAATAGAGATGAAGGGCAATGGTGGCCAACAAACCAATCCACATTCAGTGAAAAGGCCTGCTGAAAGAGAAAGCAGTTAGGTGTCTCATCAAAAGCTTGGTAAAATAATGCACTGTTGTATATTTTATGTTAAAGTGAAATGCTTGGGTATGATGTATATCCTTGTAAACATATTCACCTTTAGTTAACTTGTGGGGTATTAATTGAATCAATATTGATCCCCTTTGCTTCAGACCACACAGCATCTACTGTAGCAGATAAGTGGACTTTCCTCATACCCAAGAACTTTGGGAAATTCATTAACTAAACATCTTTGAATGGGAGGCCAGACTCACACTCATTTTTTTCCATTTGGTTTCCTGGTGATGTTATTTTAAAATAAGTTGAGATCATGGGAAGATATCATTATACCCATGTTATCCACAGTGAGAAACTAAATTATGGGTAAACTAAGAGACTTATTCAGGATCAGCTTATTATATAATGGGAGTCTAGGTAACTTCATACTGGTTAACTCCTCAAAACATGCCTCTGGCACACTTATGTTTGGAATTATAATTCAAATACTAGCTATTCCTGTTCCCTAAATTGTAGGGTATCTGGATTTTTTCAGCGATTGTCTAGGATTTCTCCCATTTACATGCATCCCCAGTACAGAGTGTATGAGGACTAGACCCCAAGTCACCAACACATTAGCATGTGTGAAAATAACTCAATTAGCACAGGTAGAATGTAAGAATGTCCATCAGTTCCACAGGAAACAATGGCTGGCTGGATGAGGACGTATGCAGGGTCTTGCAGATGGTATCACACCAATTGCATTTGCAGACACAGTGCAGCATCTGCAGGGCTGGCAGAATCCTGCAACTCAGAGACAGCAAGTCAGATTTGATCAGAGAGACCAACACTTGACCACATGAATGTCTCAGCTTCCTGGGATGTGTTCCAAAATCCATCCATCTCATCCAGCGTGACAGTCAAAAAAGTCACACTTCCCATCACTGCGTCGAGTCTCTAACTGTCACACAACTCGGCCTGCTGACAGAATAAATTTATGGCATCTTCCGATGGCTTCCGCACCTTTTTTTAAATACATAACCTTTTCTTCCCCTTAAATAGAAGAACATGCATAATAGAGAGACTGAACTACATAATAGACAAAAAGGGAAAATCAGCTTTCAGTGGACCGAGGAAGAGCTCAGAGATTTTAATAATTTCACCAATTTGAGAAAATGCTTCTCCCGTCAACTGTGGAAATCAGGAGACCTAGCAGGATCACCGCCTGAGTGTCCATGTGATGACCCAAAGCAAGGCCACTCGAGACTGACTCTGGACGGACCAGCAGTATCTATTATGAGCTATGTGCCCTTGGGCAAGACATTCATTACTCCTGGGCTTGGTTTTATACATACTTTTCCTGGATGCCTGCAACATTTTTCTTTCCTTGGTATTTTTGCTTCCTCTTTTTACAACTTCAGTGACATTTTATTTGATCCAGTATGTCCAAAATGCTATGATTTCAATGTTTAATCATCTATACAAAAATTGCTAATGAGATTATTTTTCATTCTATTTATATACTATGCTTTCAAAATACCAAGTATCTTAAGCTCATATTTGTAATCCCAGCATTCAGGGATTACAAGAACAAGATGGGAGAATTGCCATAAAAATCAAAGCCAGTTATGTTACATGGGGCGGGGGGGGCTCAAAGTCAATCTAAACTACTTGTGTTTCCTTAAAGCAAAAAGAAAATTATGTGTCTCATAGTACAACACAATTGAAATGCTCAATTTTAATTGGAAATGTTTCTCAAATTGGCAGAGAACAGTTGTACATATGTAAAGGAATAGTCACATATAAATGTATGCATCAATGTTAAAAATCTTCTCCATTAACTGTTATAAAATATACATTTAACAAATATGAATAATAAATATCTTTTCTCTGCTCTGCAATATTATGAATCACTCCTCCTATTCAACTGCACCTCTGTATGGGTTAACACCTTTTTACTTCCCTGCACCCCTGCATAGGTTATCCACTCTTTATTTCCCTGCACTCCTGCATAGGTTATCTACTCTTTTTTTCCCTGCACCCCTCCATGGGTTATCCACTATTTATTTCCCTCACCCCTGCATGGGTTATTCACTCTTTATTTCTCTCACCCCTGTAGAGGTTATCCACTCTTTATTTCCCTGTACTCCTGCAGGTGTTAATAACTGTTTATATCCCTGCCCCTACACCATTCCCTATTTCACTATTTCACTATTCTGCTCCACTTAAATGAGATCAACATTTCAGTCTTCTCAGTAAGAATGTTTGGTATTTGTTTTTGTGTTCCTGATTTATTTTACTTAGCATAATGTCTTCCAGTCTCATCCAATTTGCCATAAATTCCAAAATTCATTTGTTTTAGGGCCTAGTAGAATTTTCTGATATTTGTGTATATATATATAGCACTGCATTTAGCCGGGTGGTGGTGGTGCACACCTTTAATCCTAGCATTCGGGAGGCAGAGGCAGGCGGATTGCTGTGAGTTCGAGGCCAGCCTGGTCTACAAGAGCTAGTTCCAGGACAGGCCCAAAAACTATAGAGAAACCCGA
>PVIU01033621.1:0-12188 GCA_004026605.1 Ondatra zibethicus
CCCAGTGAGGTCTTTAGCAGGTGGCTGTGACCATTAGGCCCAGGCCCAAGGCCCAGGAGCCCTTCACTGGAGCCCATGGGGAGGAAACATCCACCTTGTTGGGGTGGCTCTGCTTGAGGCCAGCCTGTAGGTGAAGTAGGAGGTGGGTGAAGCAGAATAAAAATGAGAGAGGGATCCCCCACTGCCTCCACCACTCCGAGGCTCATTGAAACTGTTAGGTGGGGGGACATCTTGTGTGGGCCGGGTCTATGAGGCCCTAGGGCTGGCTCCCGAGGGGGAGAGAAGAGCCTTTGAGGGCCCTCATCCGAGGGGTACTGAAAGCCATAGCTGTGAGGCAGTCCTGGCTCAGGGGGCAGGCGGTTACTGGCAGTGGGGCTGAGCAGGCGGGACTTCATTTGGACAGCTTTGCTGCCACTGTTGTTACCATTGCCTCCACCAGGAACTGCGGGCTGGGCAAAGGGGGCTCAGCAGGGCTACGGCCTCTCCCAGGGCCTCCCCAGCCCCGAGTCTCCTTGCCTGCCAGGTTGCTGGATGGACACAGGCTATGTAGATTCAGGTAGGGGTCCAGGGAGATGCGGTAGTCCTTTGGGGGCTCCCCCAACAGTGACACCCCAGAGGGCTTTGGCAGGGGCACAATGTCCTTCGGGAGGCCTCTAAGACTGGAACCTGGGAGCCTCACGGGCTGGGGGTGGAGTGATCTGGGATGCTGGGAGATGCAGACTCATGGGCTCCAGGCCACCCCAGAAGGGCCCAGCAGTGGTGGTAGTAAGGGTTGTGGCTTCCCTAGGTGGGGTGGTAGTTCCTGGGCCAAGCTCCCCCCTCCCCCGCAGCCAGCTCCCCAAGGAGGGAATTAGCACATTGGGCCCCGGCCTGGAGGGTACCCAGAGATGAGTCTCCCAGGATCCCAGGCTTCTTTTGGCTCTGGGTGCGCAGGACTAACTGGAGCAGTGCAGTGGAGCAGTGGCATGGCAGGGGGCTCACCCAAAAGGCCCTGCTTGTCACTGGCACCTCATGCAGCAGAGGATTGAGCAGCAGCAGGAGAGAGGCAGATGGGCCCAGATTGTCCAACAGCTGGGGGATGTTTGGCTCAGGCAGGAGTCCCTTGCCTGGACTGAGAGCCGTGGCCTGGGCAGCAATGAGTGCTGCCCGCATGCTGCCGCCAGGAGGACCTGGAGCACAGGAGGACACACGAAGGTGACAGCCACCCAGGGCCAGGCCATCTGCCGGCTGTTGTGCAGCCTCTGCCATCTCTGCTGTCTCATACTCCCGTACTGCAAAGCCTTCATCTGCCCATCCTGGCCACATGCCAGCGGACAGAAGGTGTGGGTATAGACCGCTGACAGTGCCTGGCACAGGGCATCCACATCATTGAAGCCAGGTGGCAGGTGGTCCACACAGAGGCACCGGGAGTGCAACAAGGCAGGGGTCAGCTGCCCAGCATCTGTCCAATGCACCAGTGGCTTACCCAGCAAATCAGACGCGGCCCTGGCAGCCGAGTCTTTCTTCATGGACTCTGCAAAGCCATAGCCCTTAGAGTGGCCTGTCTGCTCGCTGTACACTAGGAAGCAGCACTCCAGGCTGCCAAAGGGCCGCACCAACTCCTCAAAGTGTGCCTGGGTCAGGCTGGGCGGCAGCTTGGCCACACACAGCAGAGCATCTGTAGGCTGCAACTGACCTGACAGCTCCCACTCTCGAAGCGGCTCTGGCGGAAGGCCTTTATGGCAGCTTCAGCCTGCTCCCCATTCAGCCGGGTCACGAAAGCTGTCCCTTTGCATTTGTCCACCAAACAGTACTTGAGTTCTCAGTCGCTCAGATGTGTACTTCCTGGTTGGTCACGTGCCCGGGAGGGAGGCGGTTAAGGAACCGGTGCTCAGCACGTTCCAGGCGTTTCCGGATCTCTTCCGGATCGAGCAACCGCAGCTCTTGTTCCGGCGCTCAGCTATAGCCGGTCTAGGAAGTTTCCTCTTTGGCCACCGCCTCCGGGTTGAGTCAAGACTTTAAATCTATAAAGAAAGAAAGTGAAGAAGACACTAGAAGATGGAAAGATCTCCCATGCTCCTGCGTAGGCAGAATTAACATAGTCAAAATGGCAATCTTACCAAAAGCAATCTACAGATTCAAAGCAATGTCTATCAAAATCCCAGCAAAATTCTTCACTGACCTCGAAAGAACAATACTCAACTTCATATGGAAAAGCAAAAAACCCAGGATAACCAAAAGAATCCTGTACAATAAAGGAACTTTTGAAGGCCTCACAATCCCTTACTTCAAACTCTACTACAGAGCTACAGTACTGAAAACAGCCTGGTATTGCCATAAGAACAGACAGGAGGACCAGTGGAATTGAATCGAAGACCTGGATATCAATCCACACACCTACAAACACCTGGTTTTTGACAAAGAAGCAAAAATATAAAATGGAAAAAGAAAGCACATTCAACAAATGGTGCTGGCAAAACTGGATGTCAACATGTAGAAGAATGAAAACCGGCCCATATCTATCTCCATGCACAAAACTCAAGTCCAGAAGGATCAAAGACCTCAACATCATAGACCTGAACCTCATAGAAGAGAAAGTGGGAAGTACACTTGAACACATGGACACAGGAGACCACTTCCTAAATAGAACCCCAGTAGCACAAACACTGAGAGCAACAGTTAATAAATGGGACCTTCTGAAACTGAGAAGCTTCTGTAAAGCAGAGGACATGCACGGTCAACAAGACAAAATCGCAAGCTACAGACTGCTAAAAGATCTTCACCAGCCCCCACATCATACAATGGACTGTTCTCCAAAATATACAGAGAACTCAAGAAATTGGTCATCGAAAGAACAAATACTCCAGTAAAAAATGTGGTGCAGACCTAAACAGAGAACTCTCAACAGAGGAATCTAAAATGGCTGAAAGACACTTAAGGAAATGCTCAACATCCTTAGCCATCAGAGAAATGCAAATCAAAATAACTCTGAGATACCATCTTACACCTATAAGAATGGCCAATATCAAAACACTGATGACAACTTATGCTGGAGAGGTTGTGGGGTAAAGGGAACACTTCTGCATTGCTGGTGGGAGTGGAAGCTGGTACAGCCACTTTGGGCATCAGTATGGCGATTTCTCAGAAAATTAGGAAACAGCTTCCTCAAGACCCAGCAATACCACTTTTGGGTATATATATCTAAAGGATGATCAATCATACCACAAGGGCATGTGCTCAACTATGTTCATAGCAGTATTGTTTGTCATAGCCAGAACCTGGAAACAACCTAAATGCCCCTCGACTGAAAAAATGGATAAGGAAAATGTGGTACATTTATACAATGGAATACTACACAGCAGAAAAAAAAATAATGACATCTTGAAATTTGCAGGCAAATGGATGGAAGTAGAAAGCATCATATTGAATGAGGTAACCCAGACCCAGAAAGACAAATGTCATATGCACTCCCTTGTAAGTGGACATAAAGCAAAGAAAACCGAGCCTATCATTCACAACCCAGAGAACCCAGACAACAAAGAGGACCCTAAGAGTGGCACACATGGATCTAATGTACATGGCAAGTAGAAGAGGACAAGATCTCTTGAGTAAGTTGGGAGCATGGGGTCATGGGAGAGGGTAGAGGGGAGGGGAAGGATGGGAGGGGAATAGAGAAAAATATATAGCTCACTAAAAATGATTTAAAAATTTGAAAAAAAATAGAGGTGGGAGTGGATAGCTGATCTTGTGGTTTGGTCGTTGGGTTCGACTGGCAGGACAAACAGGCATTAGAGACATTTGGAGAAGGTGGGGTGTGGCTGTGAGGGACTGGAGGTCAGACGGTGACAACGAGAGCCCGAGCAGTAGGAGATGGCTCAATGCAGGTGGCAATGGCTGGTATTTCTGAGGCACGAGATCTTAAAGGCCTGGAACTAGGACAGCACCGACTGTACCAGGGTTTAGAATCCGCATGGACAGAGACACAGAACAGAACTAAAATAATCAAAGGGGCCATGAGAGCTAAAGGAGTCTAAGCACACTCAGAAAAGTTACTTGGGAGTTGCCCTAGCTCCGAGGTCTGCTCTGAATTTTCATTTGCTTTCTCAACTATTTTGGTTGTTATATGGTTTATTTTGAGAGAATTTTCCCCTCTACTTTCTCTAAAATGTTGGCCCAAAACATCAGGTTTCTTTGAAGAAACCACATGTGCCTCCTCTTTCAGGGGTGCAGATTCCAGGACCACTGATGGATTTTTTTTCCTCTTATCACTTTGAACATATCCACCCACTGCCTGCTGGGGTCCTAGTTTTCTGTCTGGTAGGAAGCTGGATGAAGAGTTTATGGAGAAAATGTGACGAAGGCTATTCCTCTCAGCCCCGTAGAAATAAGTCCCTTGCCTTGGAGTGTCTTGGGAAACAGAGCATTGCCACAGCATCCCAGAGTCAGTCAGAGGCTACCATTTTATTCTGATCATTCTGAGTCTAATAAAGGAACTGATTGCTTTGAGGATGGATGTGATGGGCTCCAGAAGCCACAAGTCATGCCCGCATGTTAGGGTCTGTGGAGAGTGAACCATGCTACCTATCCACTAAGAGATGAGTGTCAGTGTGTGCCAGGTGGTTTTTGTCAACTTGACACAAGCTGGTGTAATCTGAGGAAGAAGGACCTTAACTAGCTAATAGGTAAGTCTGTGTGGAATTTCAATTAGTGATTGACTCCCTGGGCTGGAGGTCATGGCTGTATATATAAAATAAGCTGGCTTAGAGAGTCAAGGAGAGCAAGTCAGTAAGTGACTTTACTCCATGGTATCTGCTTTGGTTCCTGCCTCGAGGTTCCTGTCTTGACTTCCTGCCCTGACTTCCACTCATGGGAGCTTCTGATAGGAAAGTGAAAGAGAAGTAAACCTTCCTTCCTCAAGTTGCTTTTGGTCATGATGTTTCCTCACAGCAAGAGAAAGCAAATACACAGTGTCCATACCTGGTGAAGGACAACATCCGGAGCCTGTTATAATTCATATGAGTCCACCTACTATGATTCTTAAAGTGGAAAGGGTTTCTATTAGGGTTTGGATGTGTAATACCCAAGGAAGGATCTTCTGTTTGGACACTGATCGCTAGCATGTGGCCATGTTTCAAAGTTGTGGAAAACCTGGTAAATAAACCCCAGAAGGAAAAGGTAGGTCATGGGGTGTTGTAGAATATTATTTTAAGGTGTGTGACTTTTGTTTAGGTTGCACTTGTTTAACTCTGTGAAGCTGTGATGCTTTGACTTCTAAAAAACCTGGTGGGCTAATGAAGATTTTAACGGCCAAATGTAAGGCAGGAGAAAGGATAGGTTGGTCAGTCACGCAGAGAGTATAAATAGAAGGAGAAATCGTAGAGGGAGGAACAGAAGAAAGAGCAAGAGAACAAGGATAGGAGGATGCTAGGGGGAGCTATACAGTTACCCACCACTGATAAGAGTGAAATTAAGATACACAGAGGTTAAAAAAAAAAAAAGGAAAAAGCCCAGAGCCAGAGGCAAATGTAGACAGGTAATTCAAAGATAAGAAAAGCTGGCAAGGAACAAGCCAAGCTAAGGCTAGCCATTGTAAGTAAGAATAAGCTATTGTGTGTAATTTAATCGGGAGCTGGATATCAGGACCCAAAAGAATGAAAAGAGCAGACAGATCAACAAAAAAGGGAGATATAGTGAATGCTAACTGAGTATAACCAGCCTCCTCAGGCCCCTACCATCCAACTGACCAGACAGCGTTCCTGTGTTCAAAAACATAAAAAGGCTGATCTCAGCCCTTCTGCCTCAGTTGTTGATTTAAAATCACCCTTTGTTCCTTTCTTTCTTCCTTGGTCTGGGGTATAATTTGGGGCAATGTTTATTATCTGCATTAATTAGATGTTTAGATGTTTACCTTATTTTAATGCATTAATTAGATGTTTACTCTATTTTAATGCATTGATTAGATGTATACTCTATTTTAATGTTTAGTTTTAATATTTTATCAGGGTTTATTACTTCAATCACCATTTTAGTGCATTTGTTGACATTGACTATACAACATGAGTATTCTCACAGGGACATTTACATTCACATACATGAAAAGCTTTGACCACATTCCCCTGATCTCACTGCCTCCTGCCCACTCCTCCCAAGTCCCTTGATGTTCTCATTTTTTCATTCAACCAGTTACTTTCCGAGTCCAGGCCAAGTCATGTGGACTGCTGTCCAGAGGACTGACAGGCACACTGGATGGTGTCCTAATGTAGGGCACCGATGTGGGGGCAATAATGATTTGGAAGCAAAGGATCAGTTCTGCTGGCCTCAAGGAACATGTTCTGGAACAAAACTACCAAGTCCTGGGATGTTTTGCCCAGCACTGCAGAAACCCACCCCAAATACTTGTCCCTTTGCAAAAACGGGGCCATTTTGTTGACAAGGACTGTCTTTATCTGATTATCACAAGCCTGGGCTAGGGTAAAACTCTTTCATCTCATCTTTTCTTTATTTTTCCAGACAGGGATCCTCTCTGTGTGGCTCTGGCTGTTATGGAACTTGGTTTGTAGACCAGGCTGGCCTCGATCTCACAGAGAGCTGCTAGCCAGTAACTAGGTGTGTAATGTGTGCACATGTGATACCTTAGGGGTATGAACATTCTATTGACAGAGAACGTCCTGCTTGAACTCTTGTAAACTTCCATCCAGTTTCTTTGGCTTATGCCCCATAGCTGGTTCTGGGTGGGTCCTGTGAGGTCCATTTAAAGTGAAAATCTGATGACTACTTATGGGAGGTGATGGCAGCGTAGCTTCAAGAACACAAAAACGTTGATCGCAGCCCTTCTGCCTCAGCTGTTGATGTCACACTCATGGACACACTTGTGTCCATGCCCTGTGTCTCACAGCAAATGTTACTTTTGAAGCATTGGGACCCTCAATCATGTACAAGACAAAAGCAGTCCTTGGCTCTTCTGTTTGCTTTTGCTTTTTGGTTTGGTGAGAGAGGGTCTCCTGTAGCACAGGCTGGCCTCGACACCACTGTGTAGCCAAAGATGACCTGAAGTGCTGGTCCTTCTGTCTCCACATTCCTAGCTTAATAATTGCCATGTGCCGGGCCATAGTGGTGCATGCCTTTAATCCCAGCAATCAGGAGCAGAGGCAGGTGAACCTCTGTGACTTTGAGGCCAGCCTGGTCTACAGAGCAAGTTCCAGGACAGCCATGATTTTTCAACAGAGAAACCCGTCCTGACAAACCAATAAAAAAAACCATGTGCTCACCTTTATGAGACTTTTCTTGTTTTTCTGTCAGTTTAATGGCCTAACCTGAATCTACTTCTATTTTAACTACTATCTTCTCCCCAGGGCCCGACAGTCAACACCTCACCACATAGGCTGAGGCCTAGCAGGATTTCTGGTCCCGCTGGTACCAGCTTGGCCACAGTCACCAAATGTAAGTTTTACTAAGCCTCCTTTCTTCTATTTACCAATAAAGACTTGGGAGTCAGATTTTGGGATGATAACCTGCTAGCTCAGAGAGGCCAAGAAGCAACCAATCTACTTTCCTATTTGGACAGAGACCCAGCAAGAAAAGCATCTCTTCACTCATCCTGAACCAAAAAGACCCCGAATCACTAAGTCCCTCCCTACACCGTCCTGTGCATCCATCTCTTCCTATTGCTGGCTACTTTGTTCTTTATATGGCTAATTCCTGTCAACTAGTTGTTCTCTCCACTCCCTGAGTTTTTTTTTCTTTTCTTCTTTTATTTTTATTTTGTTGAGACAGATGGATAGGCACGCTGTGCATAGTGAGGTTGGATATTTGTTTAGTGGGTATGGAAGGGAAGGGGAAAGAAGAGAAGAGCAGAGAAGCAGGGAGAGACAGAAACAGAAGGGGGAAGGGGAGTAGTGGGGAGAATGGAGCAAGGCAGAAGCTGCCTCTTCAGGAGGAGAGATGGAAAAGGCTGCTCCCTGAGTTTTTAATCTATTTTATTAACACGGTCTCAAGATTTTCAGTGTATGATCAAATATCCCACTCCTGACTTTCCCATTGAGCTCCTATATAATGTGTATCAGCTGACCCTGAAGGACTCTCCACATGCTGGGCACATCTAATTGTGCATGTTTGATTTTGTGTGTGTGTGTGTGTGTGTGTGTGTTTGAATGAGTGAGTGACTGTAATATGTATGTAAGTATGTGCCTATGTCTGTGTCCTGCCAAGTCCATGTTGAAACTTCAAACCTAAAAATCAGTATTAACATTTGGAGACTCATAAGCACTTGAGCTTTGCCACACAACAGAACAGGTGGTCTTTAGAAAAGGGCTTAATAGATTGAGCTCATGCCTTCCCTCGACCATGTCAGAATACATACAGAGTACCAACTGGACTTAGAAAGCAGCCCTGTTACACACACAGTCTGTTGGCATCTTGATCTTACCTTGCCAATGTCCAGATATGCAAGCAACCAATTTCTGTTTTTTGTAAGTGACACAGCTGAGACATTGTGCTTGAGAGCACAGGGGCCTAGGGTGCCAGGATATGGCTCCGTGACCTACATATGTTGTCTGTGGGGTTGTGGGTGACAAGTATTTTCTTGATCATTTTGAACAAACGTATTAGAACACTGTCTTGGGGGATCCTGGACTTTTGTCAGAAGTGTCAGAAATAAGAGGGATCATGTGATGAATGATGTCATCTTGCTCTTGGCCCCACAGATGTTAGTCCCAGGCCGTAGGGTGCCATGGAAAACAGTATTTTGTCACAGCATCTCGATGTAGTAAGGAGCTGCCATCCTAAAGGAAACATCAAACTAAGTTTTTTCTATTTTGTGGAGTATTGAGGAGCACTGACATTTGTTTTCAAAGATTGGAAGGATTCATCAGTAGGTTTGCCTGGTCTTGGGCTTTTCTATGCAGATTCTTTCCTCATAAATATTTCAATCTTGTTCTTTATCATATCTTCTTAGTTGAATTTATATCAAGAAGTTTCTCAATTCCATCCACATTTTGCAGTCCATGAGAAGGACTCTCGGGGTTTTCAAAAACAGACTTGTTTGGGGATGGGTGGGTTAGCCTGGAGAGACGGCCCAGCAGTGAGGAGCATGTACTCTACTCGCAGAAGACCTAGGTCTGCCTCACAGCAATCCCATGACATCGTAACTTCCTGAAGTGCCATACCTAGGGGATCTGTTGCCCTCTTATGTCCTTCCAGGTCATAGAAATAAAATTATACAAAAAGATTTATATCACTATTTAAAATTATATGTAGTACATGTGAGTGTACATGTAGGGGACCTCAAGTGTCTCTGTGTGTGTGTGTGTGTGTGTGTGTGTGTGTGTGTGTGTGTGTGCCCTTGCGATTGTCCACACATGTGTTTGGATGCCCTCAGAGGTCAGAGGTATAGGATCTCTTAGAATTGGAGTCAGTGATCCACCTGACCTGGGTCCTGAGAACCAAACACAGGTCCTCTGCCAGAATAGTAAACCTTCTGTCCTCCTGAGCCATCTCCCCACCAAGACACTGGGTTTTGGGGGTTTCTGCTGTCTCATCAACTTCTCTTGCATATGATTTTATTAGTATCTTCTCTCTCAATGAGTGTTCAGCTGGAGTAAGAGGATGATCCTCCTTCCCAATAAGTGGCTCATAGCTTCTGCGACCCTTTGTTTCATTCTCTCAGCTTCTGGGTGAATCCGGCCAACCCGATCTGTGTTATATTCTGCTGTCCACTGCTTGGGAAGGTACTTACTTCCCTTCCTGAGCACTACCTACCTGGTTAGGTTGCCTGAAATATCTCTGACTCTTTTTCTCTTTGGAACGTAGAAATTCATAGTGATAAACATTCTCATTGGTGTGATTTAAACTGTTTGTTTAAAGTTCCCATTGTGTGTTTCAGCGAGAACCCGGCCATGAAGCAGGGTAGAGAGACCTTCTACTGTGATGAGGAGACATTCGCCAATGTCTATAAAATGATTACGACGCTGGGACGAGGAACCTTTGCAGCAGTCAAACTGGCCTTTCATATGCCCACTGTCAGCTACGTGGCTGTAAAGATTCTTGCAAATATGAAGGGGTACTCCGCACGTAACCTCAATAAAGTTGCTATCATGAAATCCCTCGTTCACCCGTATATCATCAAGTTATTGGAGGAGGTCCAGACCCGGGAGATGACGTACCTCATAATGGAATACGTCTCCAAGGGGGACTTGCTGCGTCTCATCCGCAGACCGGGAGGCTTACAGGAGTGCGAGGCTCGAAGGCTGTTTAACCAGGTACTTCAGGCAGTGAAGTACTGCCATGACAACAACATAGTACACAGAGACATTAAGGTGAACAACATCTTGATTGACTCCACCTGTAATGCCAAGCTCTGTGATTTTGGCCTGGCAGTTAAAGTTGTCCCTGGACAGAAACTGAAGGATTTCTGCGGCACTCTGGCGTACTGTGGCCCGGAACTCTTTGGCGTGGAGACGTACGAGGGCTACGCCAGTGACGTCTGGAGTTTAGGCGTGCTCCTCTACTTCATGGTGTCCGGGCACGTTCCGTTCCGAGCTAGCGCTTCTGCGGGCTTTAGGCAGCAGATTCTAGCTGCAAACTTCAGCGTTCCTCATCATGTGCCAATAGACATTTTCAATGTGATTATTGAAATCCTAATGATCAGTCCCGAGAGGAGGCCCACCATCAGCCAAATCCTGAGGCGCCCCATGATCAGGGACAGCCAGGCACAGGCATCCTGTGATTCTATACAGAGTCCCCCAGGCACCCCGAGCCCTAGCATTGTCGGGACCTGTCCTGAAGGAATGATTGAGTGTCTTGAAAACCAGAAATAAAACTCAGGTATTGCCACATACCTGAGTCTGCAACACCGGTGACCCGGGGGAGACCGCTGCCATCACCAGATGAAACCCGCAAAATCTGTGCAGCCAGGCCTTGTCCTCAACCTGGCAGATCTTCACATCTTTCCCGGGACCCTCGGAAGAGCTGCTGAGCCTACTCCCCCAACCCTCATCGTGCCATCTGAGCCCCAGGAGAAAGAAGATGAGAATTGCAGGCAGGGTGGCAGAAGGCATAGCGTGCCTGCCACCCTGTGCTGCCAGCCTAGGAGGATCCACCGTGCCCACCTAGCCCACCTGCGCTGTCCTGTGGCTGATTCCCTCAGGAGCAGCAGCCTGGACACCAGTGAGAATGACTCATGGTCGGAGATCGGGGTGTGTGGCAGCCTGATGGCGGGTGCCCAGCCAGCCTGCTCTCTGGACCCACCTCTTAGGGCAGAGCAGAATGAGGCTGCCGATGAGGCAAGTGACAACATGGCCTGTTGCAGCTCTCCAGAGAAACCCTGGGGCTCGCTGGAGAGGGCTCTTCCTGTAACCCCCAAAGGCTCCTCCCCTGGGGACACGCTGCAGGAAGACACCATCACACAAGAAGGGACCACCAGACAGCAAGAGGCCATCACCCATGGTCAGCACCAGGATGCCAGGCCAGCTTCCTCCCGAAACCTGAAGCACCACCGCTGAAAGAGGGTCAAGAAAGCAGTTATGAACTGCCTCAGACAGGTCCTGTGTTGCTGCTGTCTGCCTCCTATACATAGTAACCATGATAGTAACCATGCCTCCCTTGAGAACCAGGCTCCACAGGAAGGGGATCCTGGAGGCACCCACAGAACCAGGTGAGTGCCTTTCTCACTTCATCTGATTTGTACTTTCCTCCCCTCCTTTGTGATAAATGATGCCTGTGTCCACTCCTGGCACACTGTGAGCTTAACAACCTGTCACTTCAGAAAGACCAGGTGTCCCCTGAAGTGTGACCTCAGGCTTGTTGAGCAACAGGGGGACAGCAGAGATGCTGAGCCAAGCAGGAAGAGGTGGAGGCAAGGTCAAAGGAGGCAAAGATTCCTTGGAGGACCAGTCGGGTACTTGGGCGCTGCAGGGCAGTGCACTAAGTCTTGTGTGTTTTGAAGTCACTAAGAGTCTCCTTCCTGTGCCTTTCTCTTTGAAGCCCTGAAGAGGTCAAGCCCCAGCTCCGTGGCTTCTGAGCCACGGGTTGGGGATCAGTCTGGATGAGATGCAGACAGCCCCTCTGGGGACCCAGGCCAGATGCCCAGGACACAGTCTGGCCACAGGTCCCTCCTGCAGAGGAAGAGCTGTTCACCCCAGAGAACACCTATCTCTCCAGGTAAAATCCCAGGCAGGAAGGGTAGGCTTCCCACAGGGTCGAGCTCAGTGTGC
>PVIU01033622.1:0-12205 GCA_004026605.1 Ondatra zibethicus
GTGGGGGTGGGGGTAGAGGTGCAGTGTCCTGTAGAACCTCTTGCCGTACTTTTACAATTATTTGTCATGGGTACTTTCTCTGGTGTGTACTGCACTATCATCCATGCTTTTGAACATTTTCTTAGTATACAACTTAATATCACCGAGAATGCACTATGTTACTTGATTGTAGTTCTGTACCTCACTCCTTTAACACAACCTTCAGCCAAAATAGCTTCTTCTGACCCTACTTTATTCCTACAGGTCACTCTTCTCTATATATTCCATTCCCCTATTTTTCTCTGTTAACTCAAAAATTAAACACTAGAAATATGCTTAGTCCCTTTCTTTCCTTTTCCCTTTTTCTTTCCACTCATACCAACAATAACCATCTTATTATTGCACATAGTATGATCATTACCCCTTTACTTCCCAGATGGCTGACACTGGAGGGCAGATCTTCATTTTATTTGACAATTTATTGCCGCACTTTAATCGTGGTACTAACCTTTCATAGCGATGGTTCTTGAATAATGGAGAATAAAAACTAATACACAGGTCACCAAACTAGCAAAGAGAAATAACACTTCATTCTACAACAGCAGAGTCCCTCTTGAACATTACTAAAACTATCTAAAAGAATTGCAGTAATCTAAAAATATTTAAACATACTAAATTCAACCAAGAACCTAACTTCAGATGTGCAAATATCACTTTTAAAAACATGTAACAAAGACTCAGAAAGACACATATCATATGCATTCACTCATAAGTGACTTTTAGACATAAAGGAAAGAAAACAAGCTTACAATTCACAATCCCAGAGAATCTAGACAACAATGAGGACCCTAAGAGAGACATACATAGATGTAATCTACGTGGGAAGTACAAAAAGACAAGATCTTCTGAGTAAATTGGGAGCATGGTGTCCATTGGAGAGCGTTGAAAGGGAGGGGAGAGGAAGGGAGAGGAGCAGAGAAAAATATATAGCTCAATAAAATCAATAAAAATGGAAAAAAACATGCAACATGAAAAAGGCAGCATAAATGCTTCAATAATTGTTAATCTCACACTTTTGGGTCCCTTGAGGACAGACCTTCGCACCCCCACTTGATCTGTTTTGCACTCTTGTGGTTGGTTGTTCTGAAAACAGGAACAATCTGTTGTTCTCAGCAATGTCTTTAAGGATGTTTTCCCCTAAGCCATGTGAGTTGCGGTGATGAGCTTCCTGCTTTTGCTGGCTCAGCCTCCCCTGCTGAGAGCTATATATACTGTGTGAGAAAGTGGAATAAAGGCTTTCTGCAGAACCTGAAGTTGTGCTGCGTGTTAATCCTGACGTTCCTCGTTCAGAGAACTACAGTTGTCCTGCTGGCATGGCATGACACTATCTCCATTGGAAGTGAACTTAAAGAAAATTGCAGATGAAGAACACAAGAGAATGACTATAGTTATGTTCAAAGAAACTGAATAAGACACAAATTCCTGAAGGAATTTCAAAAGAATACAAAAAGTTGAATGAAATAAAATGCCAATGCAGTATGTGAAAGCAGAATTCAATAAAGAGATATAAATGCTGAATAAAAACAAAATGGAAATACTAGAAATGAAGATGTCAATTTAGAAACTCTGTGACAAGGCCTACCAACAGAATAGGTCAAGGAGAAAGCAACCTATCAGAAATTAAAGACAGTAGAGAAATAATGTAACACCCAAACAAGGACAAAGATAGACTAATAAATAATAAGCAATAACTTCAAGATATACAGGACACTACAAGAAGACTAAATCTATGAATCATGATTATAGAAGGAGAATTTCATTCTAAAATCATAGAAAATATTTTCAACTAAGCAATAACTTCAAGATATACAGGACACTACAAGAAGACTAAATCTATGAATCATGATTATAGAAGGAGAATTTCATTCTAAAATCATAGAAAATATTTTCAACTAAATCATGGTGCCCTGCCCATCACCCAGTGAGATCAGTGTGCTGGGAAACCTGCCTAACCACTACACCACAGAAAGGCTCAGCTGGGCCCATCACCTGGGAAGATAAATGCACCATTGTTTCTAACCCTACCCCCTTGCACCTTGGTATCAGTGGAAGTGGTTCCAGCCTTGCCTATGCATCCAGTGAAATTGGCATATGTGAATATGTACACACACACACACACACACACACACACACACACACGTGTGTGTGTGTGTGCGTGCATGTGGCAGGGGTAGGGAAAGAAGGCTCCAGCCCTAATCATGCCTTCTGCTCACCCCTACTACTCAGTGCGGTGAAACCATGGTATCAGAGGTTCTAATACTATCTATTTCCCAGTGAGATCAACATATGGGAAACTTCAGTCCAGTTCTTCACCTCACAGGATAAGTATGTGGAAAACTGCATCCTGGCCATCCTTATACAAGATCAGCATCAATCCTCAATAACATCCCACATATTTTGCCTAAGGAGCTCCAGCTGTCCTCATCACCCCAATAGTTCAATATAGGAAGCTCCAGTATACCCTTCTTTCTCCCAAGATCAGCACCTGAAAGATCCCATTTTGTCTGTCATCCCTGGAGGCTGTGTGACAAGTTCAGCCTGAGAGGCTCCAACTCTGCTCATCACCTGTTGAGTTCAGTGCAGAAGTCTGTGACCCTGACAACAACCCTGTAAGATCACCATACAAGCTGCTCCAGTTTGGTCTCCACCACACAATATCAGTGGTATTAATGCTGTGAAACCAGCACATGAGAGGTTCCAACATAGCTATAGTCCTATGAGATCATCTTCTGGGAGGCTCCAATCCTACCCCTCACCACAGTATCACCAAGAAATACAAGAGATAAAATGTTATTGTTTTAAAAATTACCCAGCCTATCATATTTTTCTGTTCATATATTTTCTTTTTAAAATTATTATTTTATTTTATTACTTTAAAAAAATACCAATCCAAATTCCCATTCCTTCTCCTCCTCCCACTCCCCTCCTACTCCCTCCACACACCCTCCCACCCCACCCCCTCCAATCCTAAGATTGGATTTCCACCCTGTGGAAAGTCCAAGGCCCTCCCTACTACATCTAGGTTGAGCAAAGTATACATCCAAAGAGAATAGAATCCCAAAAAGCCAGTACATGCAGTAGAGACAAATCCCAGTGTCACTATCAGTGGCCCTTCAGTGGTTGACGCCCCAACTGTCAAGCCCCTTGAGAGGGACTAGTTTGATCCCATCCTCATTCACTCCCAGTCCGGTTGGAGTTGGTGAGCTCCCATTAGCTCAGGCAAACTGTCTCAGTGGATGACCCCCTCATGGTCTTGACTTCCTTGATCATACTCTCACTCCTTCCACTCTTCAACTGGATCTTGGGAGCATTTGTTGAACTATGTTCATAGCAGCATTATTTGTAATAGCCAGAACCTGGAAACAACCTAGATGCCCCTCAACTGAAGAACGGATAAAGAAAGTGTGGAACATCTACACACTAGAGTACTACTCAGTGGTAAAAGAACAATGACATCTTGAATTTTGCATGCAAATGGATGGAATTAGAAAACACTATCCTGAGCGAGGTAACCCAGACCCCCCCAAAAAACGAATATGGTATGTACTCACTCATAAGTGGATACTAGCCATAAACAAAGGACATTGAGCCTATAGTTCATGATCCTAGAGAAGCTAAGTAATAAGGTGAACCCAAAGAATAACATATATAGACCCACCTGGAAATTGGAAACAGACAAGATTGCCTGAAAAAAAAATGTGAGCATGGGGGCAGGAGGTAGAAGGGAGGGTTGAGGAGAACTTGAGGGAATAGGATAGTCGAGATGGAGGAAGGACAGATATGAGAACAAGGAAAGAGATATCTTGATTGAGGGAGCCATAATGGGGTTAGCAAGAAACCTGGCTCTAGAAAAGTGCCCAGGAATCCACAAGGATGACCCCAGCTAAGACCCTAAGCAATAGAGGAGAGGGTGTCTGAACTGGCCTTGCCCTGTAGTCAGACTGATGATTATCTTAAATATCACCATAGAACCTTCGTCCAACAACAGATGGGAACAGAGGCAATGACCCACATCGGAGCACTGGACTGAGCCTATCGTATTTTGATATCGAAGCTTAAACAGGCTTAGTTCAGAAAAGCCAAACCAGAGGAGTAGGGAGATGACTTAGTCAGTAAAGTACTTGCCGTGCAATCATGAGACCTGAGTTCAATCCCTAGAACCCACACAAGGAAGCAGCATGGTAGTGTGTGCCTATAAACCCCAGTGTCTGGAAGTAGGCAGAGATATTAAAATCCCTGCAGTCAGCCAGTCTAGCCATATCAGAGATCTCTAGGTTCAATGAGACACTGTCACTTAAAAAAGTAAGATAGAGGGGAGAAAAGATGAGACTTGTGGTAAAAAAGACTAAAATTCATTGTATAAATATATGAAACTGAAAATATATATGAAAAATAGGTGAAGAGTGATTCACTCAACAGCAATATCTGGCCTCAGCACACATGTGCATGCACACACATACACACACACACACACACACACACAAAAGAAACAAACAAGAAACTTAAGATACATAAGTAACACATATCACTTCCACTCTGGTTCTATAAGCTCAAAATAGTGTTATGGTTTAAAAAAACTGCCAATAAAAGGCCAGGATATCAAGAGCAGGTAAGGGCTATCTACAGGCGCATAAAACCTCTGCAAAGACTACCAAATGGAAAACAGATTGTTTCTCACTTTTAAACACTGTTATTAAGTTGAATGAAGTTTTACGTGAGACACACAAAAAATGAACAAAAAAGAAAAATGAGCTTAAGGCATGGTCTCCTCCTAACTGGAAAGACCTCTCTGACTCCTGAGACCATTTGAAGGATTTACACTGGGCAAAGTAAAAAGGCACTGGGGAAAAACATATGGATAAATCCCAAAAGTGACAAGAAAGAGCAAAACCAACAAGATCTAGCAGCATCGCTTAGATTTGAGGAAAATCCAGAAGATAGAAATGATGTGGGATATCCCTCTGTGTGTTATGAATATGTTGTATTATCATTGTTAATAAAGAAGCTGCTTTGGCCTATGGCAGGGCAGAATAGTGCTAGGCAGGGAAAACTAAACTGAATGAAGGGAGAAAGAAGGCAGAGTCAGAGAGACACCATATAGCTGAGGAAGGAGAAAGACACCAGAACCTTACCAGTAGGCCACAGCCTCGTGATGATACATAGATTAATAAAAATTGGTTAATTTAAGATATAAGAGCTAACTAGGAATATGCCTGGATCATTGGCCAAACAGTCTTGTAATTGATATAGTTTCTGTGTGATTATTCAGGTCTAGGTGGCCGGGAACAAAAGCAGTCTCCATCTACATAGAAAGACATCTGAGATATAAAATGATGGAGGTGTTGGGGTATCTGCAGCAGGTGAGGAGTTTCTGAGAAAACGGCATGAAGAAAAAAGTTTTATAAATAATTTTATGAGTATTTGGCCGACCTTGAGATTGGCATTCCCTTTAGTGCATCTTAGACTGCACCTATTGTGTTCACTGCAACCATTTTCACAATGTTCAGAACAATGATTCTTTGCTGGTGATCTCATGCCAAGACTGAGACCTGAAGTAGATTAGGACTTTAGAAATTACATAAAAGTTCTTGGAGAAAGTGCTAACAAATTGTTGCATCAAGTTTTTTTTTGTTTGTTTGTTTGTTTCAAAGGACCATAACAGAGTTGGTATTCTGCATTCAGATTTTTCTTAGAATGGATCCTAGTGACTAAAATTCAAGGATAGTTTGACTATCATTAAGGTTCCTTGAATACGACCTCAAACACCACCATGGATTTTATTCAATTTACACATTTCAAATGGGACTGTGTAAGACCTAGAGAGATGGAGCAGCAGTTAAGAGCACTTGCTCCTCTTGCAGAGGGCACAGACTTGGTTCCCAGCACCTACATCAGCTAACTCACAAGTACCTGTAATTCCAGTTTCAGGGGATCCAATGCCTCTAGTCTCCAAGAGGCACCCACACTCACATGCACACATCTCCCAGATGTGTATATGTATCCCAGAGATATACATAATTAAAAATTAAATATATCTTTAAAATGGAACCTTACTATCAAAATAAATTTGGTCCTGACCCTGCTACTGAGAAACGCATATAGGAGTAACTTGCTGGGTGAACATGAGCAGAAACTCTGCCATTATGTGCTCTTGTTATTCTATGTGGGTTCATTAGTTTTACTATGTGACGTTAGACCAATTACCCAAGAATATTGAGTCCAAATTTCTTCTTCTATAAAACAATGGAAATGGCATTGCATATCACAATGAAGAGTTAGCAATCATAAATAGAAAGGATGTATGTTTTTCTTTGTGATTAACAGTTGCTTTACATACATTAAAAGCCTTTCACTTTCATGTTCTAGCAACCAAAGCACCAAGAAGATTAGAAAATACATTGTGTGTGACATGTATGATGGGAACAGGGTATGTTCGTGGGCACAAGAGCAATGAAAAACCTAACCGAGTTGGATGATTTAGGCAATTGTTGAAAACAGTAGAGATTTTAGAGGGAAGGTGTGTCCTGAGAAACACAAAGTCACATGGATGAATGAAATAAGGGCATAGCCATTCCCTTGTATGGTTTAGAAGGTTTTTATTGTAGATATGAAGGACAGAATAGATAGAGGCATCTGGAAGAGTTCATAGCAGGGAGAGAAAGTAGCAGACTACACACCACACGGCCAATAGACTGAAGTAGGTTATAAGAGGAGAAGTGGGAGGAAGAGAAGAGAATGTGGGCAAAGGAGAACAAGAGAAAGGCGAGGCATGAGACAGACGACCAAGAGAGAGGGGCCAAGGGAGAGGACAAGTGGACTGGAAAAAACAAAGTTATGTAGGAATGAGAAGCTGGGGGAAGGGAAGCCCATGAACAGGAGAAGTTTAGGGTAGGGGGTGGGGTGAGAAGAGTGAACCTGGAGGCCAGCAGACACTTTGATATGCTAATAGGCACCACAGGTGGCCCTTTGTCCTGAGTTTCCTTTGGACCTACCAGTGGGTTTGACACCAGACTTCTGGTCTTCCCTGAACTACTCCAATGACCTGCCTGGCTTTGTCTGCATTGTAGCACTCTTTACTTCTTATTGCTAAACACAATGACCTTTCTTTGGGTTTTTGGATATTCTACATTTCTCCAACACTTCCCTCCCACAGGGCCTGTTCTAGCTTTCTGGTACTGTTATGAATACCATGACCTAAAGCAATTTGGGGAATGTGCTAGCTAGTTTCATGTCAACTTGACACAGGTTAGAGTCATCTGGGGAACCTCATTTGAGAAACTGCCTCAGCAAAATGAGGCTGCAGGCAAGCCTGTAGGAAATTTTCTTACTTAGACATTGATGTGGGAGGACCCAGTCCATTGTGGGTGGTATCACCCCTGGGCTGAGCAAGCCATGGAGACTAAGGCAGTAAGATGCACTCCTCCATGGCTCCTTGTTGTGGACTATTAGTTGAAGATGTGTTACATTCATTTATGCTGTGGAATAGTTGTTTAATGATGCGAAGATGTGTAGTAACCTTTTATTTTGCATTTGTTTAACTCTGTAAAACTGTATTAATTTGCCTATCTAAAACACCTGATTGGTCTAATAAAGACCTGAACAGCCAATAGCTAGGCAGGAGAGAGGGATAGGTGGGGCTGCCAGACAGAGAAAATATATAAGAGGAGAAATCTCAGCTCAAAAGGAAGAGTGTAAGGAGTGAGAAAAGGAAGAGAGGAGGACACCAGAGGCCAGCCACCCAGCCAGCCATGGAGTGGGCAGGAAAGCAAGATATATAGAATAAAGAGAGGTAAAAAGCTCAGAGGCAAAATGTAGTTAAACAGAAACGGGATAATTTAAGTTAGAAAAGCTGCCTTTTCTACAAGTCAAGCTAAGGTCAGGTATTCATAAGTAAGAATAAGTCCCTGTGTATTTATCTGGATGATGGGTTGCAGCAGGCCTCCAATGAGTTAAAAAACAAAACAAACAAACAAAAAAACTAACTACAGCTTCATCAACTCCTGCCTCCAGGTTCCTGTTTGAGGACCTGCCATGACTGCCTTCAATGATGAACTGTGATATGGAAATATAAGTGAAATAAACCCTTTCCTCCCCAAGTTGATTTTGGTCATGGTATTTTATCACGGCAATAAAAACCCTAAGGAAGACAAGGAGGAAAATCTTTATTTGGCTTACACATCCCAGTCACCATCCATCATTGAGGCATTGAGAGAAATCAGTATAAGAATTCAAACAGAAATAGAGGCAGGAACCATGAAAGAAAGTTGTTTACTGGCTTGTTCATAGGGTCACATTCAGCTATTTTTTTAATATATATCCTATGCCTACCAATCTAGGGATCGTAACACCCAGAGTGGGCTGCTCCTCACGCTCATCATTATTCAGGAAAATGGCCCATAAGCCAGTCTGACGGAGGCAATACTTCAACTGAGGCTCTCTCTTCCCAGGTGTCTAAGAGCCTCAGTGCATGTTGTTTCCTCTGCTTAGAATGTTTAGCCCATCCCAACAATATGTAATTTTCGTTTGTATCATGAATCATAATCCCTTTGGAAGTTATGTTACTTTGTGTAGTTGTTAAATTTTACATAATTTGTTTAGCTCATTGTTGTCCTAACACCTAACATAAAGAAGATACTCAATCACTACATTTTCAACCTACAGGCATTTTAATATTCTTTGCAGGCTATGGGTTGATAGATACCTGCTTTGTGGTCCTGTTTTTACCCCTAGGTATGTTATGCATGAAACAGTCTTCAAGATCTGGATGGCAATTCAAACCCCTTCCAGAAATGTTATACTCCAAGTCCTTTAAATAAAAAAATAATTATATCCTCTGATTAAATTATTGCTTCCAGGATCTCTAAACAAGGATTCTCTCTGCTCACAAGCCTAATAAGAGCATGCAGAGGTAAAACTATAAGCTCTTATTTTATCCCAGATGCTATTTTATTTCATAAACAAGAGTTTATTTGAGTTTCTCAATCTTGTGTGTGTGTGTTCTCCATATGTTCACAGAAACACAGGTACCTACAGAGACCAGATGAATCGAATCCCTTTGGAACTGGAGTTACATGCTTCTATAAACCACCAACCATGGATGCTAGGAACTAGGAATTGAACCTGGGTCCTCTGCAAGAGCAGAACATGATCTTAACCATTGAGCCATCTCTCTAGTCCCCAGTTGTTATTTTCAACTTAAGAGTTTATATATTCTGTGCTTCCCACAAGGAAAGGCTTGGACAACAGTATAGATTAGTGGTCAATTCTAGTTCATATATGCAAAAATTAATAGAGCTATTCCAGAATAAATGGTGGTGCTAAGAGACAATGAGTTTCCTGTTTCTGGAAGTATTCAAAAGAAGACTTGATAGGTCACTGAAAAAGGAACAGTGGAACAGATTCCAAAGAAAATGAGAAGAATCCTGGGGTTCCTTCCAAAAGTTTCATTAGGAGATTCTATGATAAATATTCTTCAGCTGTCTTTCTAATCATAAGGCTTGATGTATTTACACTGAGTCAGCTCCATTCTCTCTTGTGGATTGTCTTGACCTTAATAATCTTCTTGCTGGGTTTAGGGTACAGTCTTTAGCCCCAGAATGTAAGTGAGTTAATGGGCATGCTGAGATTGAACCCATGACATTGTCCTCATTAGCTTTGTTCTCTAATCCCCCAAGTTTACAGGGAAACTTCTGATAGGCAAGAGTGAACTTAAATCTAAGGAAAGAGTTTCACACCATGTAGAGTGATATAATCTGGTGATATCCCATTTCAGCATAATAACATTGTGCTCTGTTGAAAAATGAAATTTTTAGGGTGATAAAAATTAAAATGGTAGTTTTGAACTATTTGAGAGGGGAATTTTCTATAAAAGTGGGAGGAAATGTTATGCAAAAGGATTTGCAGTTTCAATCCTGCAGAGACATAAATATCACATATTAATAGATTTGACCTAGCTGCAATCATAGACAGCTCCATTCTCATCTTGTCTCGCTCACATGTTTGTTCTCTATTTGGGTAACTTCTCTGAAAGCTCATTGGCTAACTCAATATGCTAGAATAATAAGTGAATGGGTAGTGCAATAATAAAACTGACAATAGAGCAGTCTTAAATAAATATTTTTAGCATTTCCAATCTGACACCAAATTATTCAGGTTTGTTGATTACTGGTCCTTATTACCTTTACCATGACAAATTTAAAACACACATTAATTTATTTCACTCCATAACCAGATTTTCAATTACACTTAACAGTGGCAAACAAAATACAGCCATTGCTAGGATACCTATTGAGTTCTTTATTACCCTCCTGTCAAACAAGAAAAAGCTATAATAAAATTGTAAACTTTAGAGCTACATGGGAACTTCAAATACACCTACCTCATAAAATTTTCAATTTTAGCGGCTATATGAACATCTGAGAATCACATAAAAACAATATACTTTGTCTTCAGAAGAAAGCACATTTATATTTATACACACAATTTTACAGTTTCCTAGTGATTACATATTCCTCCTTCTTGAAGACTGCACTAGCTAGTTTTATGTCAACTTGATACAAGAAAATGCTCCCACCAGATTGGTCTGTGGGCAAGTCTATACTTCAGTTTCTTGATTGATGAGTAATGGAGGCAGGCCCAGTTTACCATGGTGATGCCACTCCTGGTCTTGTGGTCCTTATGTAAAATAGAAAACTGGGCAAACCATGAAGATCAAGCCAGTAAGCAACACTCTTCCATGGATTCTGCATCAGTTCCTACCTCCTCATTCCTGCCTTGAGTTCTTTTCCTGACTTCTTTCCAGAGAAATGTAGACTGAAATAAAGCCTTTTCTCCCCAAGTTGTGTTTATCACAGCAATAGAGACCCTAAGACAAACCCATACACAGACCTCAGATTAAGATGCTGTATTCTTATGCAACTTTTTCCATTTAAAGACAAGGAAGCTGAGCCAAGGTAGTACTGGTGGTGCGTAATCATACTCCCAGTACTTAGCAGGCAGAGGCAGAGTGACCACTCTGAGTTAAAGGTCTACACAGTGAGCTTTAGATCACCCAGGGCTATGTAGCAAGGCCCTATCTTAAAAGCAAACAAACAAAACACACAAAAGAAGAATGCTGAGCAAAAGACCATTCTAAGATTATCTCCTGAAGGATCTCCATTTACAATCTGGTTAAAACATAGAAAACTTGTTTGGGTGTGGAGAGGCAGTAGGTTACAGCATATGTGTGTACACATGTGCATGGGGTGCATATGTGTGTATAGAGATCAGAGGTCAGTGTTATATATTTTCCTTAATTACTTTCCAACATATTGTTTGAGATAGGACCTCATACTGAATCTAGTAATCACTAAATTAGCTAGCACTCACTAGTGAAATCCAATGATTACTTGTCTTCAAAACACACACACACGTTATAGATGCATATGTCCGAGTCTGAATTTTTAAAATATGAGCTCAGGATACCCAAACTCAAGTAATCATGTTTGCATGTCAGGAAATTTACTGACTGAGCCATCTCTCCAGACCCTAAAGCAGAGAAAAAATAAAGCAGGAGTTGAAGACATAGTTTAAGAAAAGACACCCCATTATTTAAGACATAAAAATTTCTATAAATAAACTTCGAGAATCTGGAGGCATTTACTAAAATGCAAGGCTTGAATACACAAATGGAACATGTTTAACAGCGCATCTGTGTGCAGCTCAGGCTGGCCCAAAGTTCATGACCCTCTGCCCCAACCTTCAGACCTCTGCTGTGCTTCCCACTCACACCAATTGCCCTCTTTTTCTCAACTAGTCCACCTCCTACCCTCACATCTCTCCTGCCTGTTTCTTTTTTTTACATTTTTATTAAAATTTTTATTATTTTATGTGTATTAGTGTTTTATATGGCTGTGTATCATGTGTATCCTAGAACTGGAGTTGTGGATGCCTGGGGCCTGGGAATCAAATCTGGATCCTCTGTAAGAACTGGCACTTGGGATTCAGGACACAGAAGAACCAAGCTGAAAGCCTTCCTCCTTGCTGGCTAGTGTTCATAGACCCAGAAGGTACTATGCAGACTGCTGGGGAGAAAAGTCATCAACAATCACACCCAGCTGTAGAGATTTCATTCTACATTGCTGAACTGCCTGCCAAAATAGATTCAATGGTACAATAGTGGCATGGA